>JAQPZY010001341.1:2125000-2215398 GCA_029931535.1 Margaritifera margaritifera
GCAAGTATCAAGCTTTGGAGGAGAGGGGGTGTCAAATATTCTATACTTCTCCTTTTTGGAGAGGTTTTTTCCGCTCTCCATCACAAACTTATCCAGATCAAAGTGTGAAAATATTTCCAAAGATTTCCCTGGAACAAATATCAGCGGAAGACTAGACTTTGGGCATACAATTTGATTATGTACCAAAAGTAGGTTCGGTGTAGTAGACATGGCCATGCTATGCAAGACAACAGTAACAACATAGAGCAAATTTCAACCGGTATTCAACATCAGAAAGACGAACATAGAACACTTGGGAATTTGAAAAAAAAATATCTAAATCCTTGTGCTCATTTTACGAAAGTTGGCAACTAGTCGGGAAATGGGTAATTGTCGAGTGTGTCGATTTCCACCCTGTGAGACAGCAGTAGTTTGACGCGAACAATTGAAGAAATTGTCTGAAGACATACCACCCGAGAAAATCTTGGACTTTTTTAGGAAATGCGGTAAATGTAACACATTTTAATCATGTTTTATGGATTTTAAATATGTTACTGCTATTTGTTATTTTATATACGTTTTACAGAATTTTAACATTTTTACGTTTAAAACTGTATCTAGTGGTACTTAATTTTACATCTAATTGGAAGGGTTTATCTTCCTACATTTTTGTTTAATTCATTTATACCTTTTTTGAACTTAACCTTTTGTTGGCACTACAAAATCCACTTTTGTGCTGAGGACAGTAAAACACAATTACATACGTACTGGAAATGGGTGATGTTAAAATGGAGCATACTGAGTGTTGTGTGAAGGACTATGTTTAACTGATAATTAAATCAAACCTTTGGGGACAAAATTAATTGAAAACCCATCATTCGTGAAACTGATTTAAATCAAACAGGCACTACAGCAATGCGTGCTCTTTTTTTAGGAACTTGAATGGAAGAATGGAGTACTTTTGGGTACGATTGTCTTCCTTTTCGCGGTGTGGGTAAGAAATGATTCATACATTTACTGGAAAAATATAATATGCACAGTCAGCACAGAAAGAATATTTTTTTTTAAATTATTATTTACATTGTTCCAGACACTTGCAGAGATGCCAGGGTTGAGATTGGGGCCTCTGATTCACCTGATCACAAAATTTATTTCACTGTAAAGAAGAAATAATTTCATTCAATCAGTAACTAGATAAAGATACAAAAGTATTATTAAGCATGTCATAAAATAAAGAAAAAGACAAATATATAGGTATAGCTTTTATTTTTCAGAGGATATGACCCTTGCACTTAGGGTATTTTTTTCTTCCTGCGTTGATTTTATTTGCAAGGTTATCTACTGTTTTAAGCACTTTTTTTCTCAAAAAGAAATAGGGACTAATAATCATTATCAAAGGAAGGATAATTTAACTGTAATGCTGTCATATTACAGGATGTACTTATTTATTTAAATGTTTAATAATCCTCATTTTAGAAGGCACGATGAAAATGTAAGAATGACCTTATAACCTAGTTTATTTGTGTACCAGGAACACACGCAATGAGCGAAAGTCTGATTTATGTGTGTACCAGGAACACACGCTATGAGCGAAAGTCTGATTTATGTGTGTACCAGGAATACACGCATTGAGCGAAAGTCTGATTTATGTGTGTACCAGGAATACACGCAATGAGCGAAAGTCTGATTTATGTGTGAACAAGGAATACACGCAATGAGCGAAAGTATGATTTATTTGTGTACCAGGAATACACGCTATGAGCGAAAGTTTGATTTATGTGTGAACCATAAACACACGCTATGAGCGAAAGTTTGATTTATATGTGTACCATAAACACACACTATGAGCGAAAGTCTTATTTATGTGTGTTCCAGGAATACACGCTATGAGCGAAAGTCTGATTTATTTGTGTACGAGGAATACACGCTATGAGCGAAAGTTTGATTTATGTGTGTACCATAAACACACGCTATGAGAGAAAGTTTGATTTATGTGTGTACCATAAACACACGCTATGAGCGAAAGTCTGATTTATGTGTGTTCCAGGAATACACCATATGAGCGAAAGTCTGATTTATTTGTGTACCATAAACACACGCTATGAGCGAAAGTTTGATTTATGTGTGTACCATAAACACACGCTATGAGAGAAAGTTTGATTTATTTGTGTACCATAAACACACGCTATGAGCGAAAGTTTGATTTATGTGTGTACCATAAACACACGCTATGAGCGAAAGTCTGATTTATGTGTGTTCCAGGAATAAACGCTATGAGCGAAAGTCTGATTTATTTGTGTACCATAAACACACGCAATGAGCGAAACTTTGATTTATTTGTGTACCAGGAATACACGCTATGAGCGAAAGTTTGATTTATTTGTGTACCATAAACACACGCTATGAGCGAAAGTTTGATTTATTTGTGTACCATAAACACACGCTATGAGAAAAAGTTTGATTTATTTGTGTACCATGAACACACGAATGAGCGAAAGTTTGATTTATTTGTGTACCAGGAATACACGCTGTGAGCGAAAGTCTGATTTATGTGTGTACCATAAACACACGCTATGAGCGAAAGTTTGATTTATGTGTGTACCATAAACACACGCTATGAGCGAAAGTCTGATTTATGTGTGTACCATAAACACACGCTATGAGCGAAAGTATGATTTATGTGTGTTCCAGGAATACACGCTATGAGCGAAAGTCTGATTTATGTGTGTACCAGGAATACACGCAATGAGCGAAAGTCTGATTTATTTGTGTACCAGGAATACACGCTATGAGCGAAAGTCTGATTTATTTGTGTACCAGGAATACACGCTATGAGCGAAAGTTTGATTTATGTGTGAACCATAAACACACGCTATGAGCGAAAGTTTGATTTATAAGTGTACCATAAACACACGCTATGAGCGAAAGTCTGATTTATGTGTGTTCCAGGAATACACGCTATGAGCGAAAGTCTGATTTATTTGTGTACGAGGAATACACGCTATGAGCGAAAGTTTGATTTATGTGTGTACCATAAACACACGCTATGAGAGAAAGTTTGATTTATGTGTGTACCATAAACACACGCTATGAGCGAAAGTCTGATTTATGTGTGTTCCAGGAATACACGCTATGAGCGAAAGTCTGATTTATTTGTGTACCATAAACACACGCTATGAGCGAAAGTTTGATTTATGTGTGTACCATAAACACACGCTATGAGCGAAATTTTGATTTATTTGTGTACCATAAACACATGCTATGAGCGAAAGTTTGATTTATGTGTGTACCATAAACACACGCTATGAGCGAAAGTCTGATTTATGTGTGTTCCAGGAATACACGCTATGAGCGAAAGTGTGATTTATTTGTGTCCCAGGAATACACGCTATGAGCGAAAGTTTGATTTATTTGTGTACCATAAACACACGCTATGAGCGAAAGTCTGATTTATGTGTGTTCCAGGAATAAACGCTATGAGCGAAAGTCTGATTTATTTGTGTACCATAAACACACGCAATGAGCGAAACTTTGATTTATTTGTGTACCAGGAATACACGCTATGAGCGAAAGTTTGATTTATTTGTGTACCATAAACACACGCTATGAGCGAAAGTTTGATTTATTTGTGTACCATAAACACACGCTATGAGAAAAAGTTTGATTTATTTGTGTACCATGAACACACGCAATGAGCGAAAGTTTGATTTATTTGTGTACCAGGGATACACGCTGTGAGCGAAAGTCTGATTTATTTGTGTACCATAAACACACGCTATGAGCGAAAGTTTGATTTATGTGTGTACCATAAACACACGCTATGAGCGAAAGTCTGATTTATGTGTGTACCATAAATACACGCTATGAGCGAAAGTATGATTTATGTGTGTTCCAGGAATACACGCTATGAGCGAAAGTTTGATTTATGTGTGTACCATAAACACACGCTATGAGCGAAAGTTTGATTTATTGAGTGTGCCATAAACACACGCTATGAGCGAAAGTCTGATTTATGTGTGTTCCAGGAATACACGCTATGAGCGAAAGTCTGATTTATGTGTGTTCCAGGAATACACGCTATGAGCGAAAGTTTGATTTATTTGTGTACCAGGAATACACGCTATGAGCGAAAGTTTGATTTATTTGTGTACCAGGAACACACGCAATGAGCGAAAGTCTGGTTTATTTGTGTACCAGAAACACACGCTATGAGCGAAAGCCTGATTTATTTGTGTACCATAAACACACTCAATGAGCGAAAGTTTGATTTATTTGTGTACCAGGAAAACACGCAATGAGCGAAAGTCTGATTTATTTGTGTACCCGGAACACACGCAATGAGCGAAAGTCTGATTTATTTTAGTACCAGGAAAATACGCAATAAGTGAAAGTCTGAGGATAATACCTCGATAATGCAGAAATATAGCAAATGATAAAGGTGATGATTTACTAGTTTCGTCAGATGCAGTTACCCTCACCCACCCCTCTCTCCTTTTGACTTTGTCGTCGCCGAAAACCCTGAACCGCCACCAATTTTCATTTCTTATCGATGTAAAAGAATGTTTCAGCGCTCTGAGAGCTAATGGCAACCGTATATATATCGAGAGGGAGACAGAGACAGACAGACAGACAGACAGAGACAGAGAGTGAGAAAGGGACTAAATTTGTAACGGTACAGGAACTTATACGGTTTCCAAACGTTTAGGGCTAAGCAAGGTCATCTTCAGGAAGAGAAAGGGGACGGTTACAAGGACAAAACAGACACACAACAGAAAAAAACAGCAGAAAAATTTAAAAAAATAACTTCAGGATGAGATTTTCAAAAGAACTATTCTGCATATCAAATGAAGAAAAGGAAACAGTGCGTAGGAGAACTAAACTTCATAATGAATGCACAATATTTACATCTATCAAAGGTGACGATAATCTAAATAAAATAAAAAATTAAAAACTTGAATGAAAACAGTCAAAGTGATTAAAATAGAGACACTGACTAGCTAGAAGATAAGCGCGAAATGGCGGAAAACAAAGAAGGACTACAGTGACCAAAGAACCCCTTTCACGGTCTATAGTATGTTATCTAATTATGCATAATGTCTACTCCGAGAATAATGTCTTTGTTATCGAAGAAACATTTCAAAATACGTATTTCACACTACTAATACTACAGCTCCATGTACCTCATTAGGTCAAGCGCTCTTTAGTTTTCATCTTAGCGGAGAGGAGCAAATTTCCATTTTTCATTCAGATGGAAATTTAGAACTGAATTTTATCAACAGTTTGTACTTAGATAAAAAAAGCGGAAAAAAACAACAAACCCCCCCCCCCACCTTTCTTGTATTGTACCACTGTATCATTTACCTGATACCATTATACCTTTACATGGTTTGAGTAGTATGATACAATTTGTCCCATAGGTATATCAGGGTCAAAAGGAAACGAGCGGAATATGTAATATATTACGAGTCATATCACATTAAGTGTCACGAGATTCTAAATACAAACTAATTTCAGTCAGTGTCACTTATTTCTCTTTGTTATCGAAAAAATAATTTAAAATACGTACTGCAAGCTACAAATAATGGGCATATACACTCGTTAAACTCCGTCAAGTCAAGCACACGTCAACTTTCATCTTGGTTTAGAGAAGTAATTTGTATTTGCCATTCAGATAGAACTGGCTTTTATTTCCTCTGCCAGTATTAATATGCTTAAATTTTATCATCTGGTTACTGTATTATATAAATTGACATAATTCTATTTGTATGTTATCTGACACGAATGTTATCTGACACGAACAGTTGGAGAAATAGGTGTAGGATATCTATCTTGAGAGTCTAAACTTTGAAAAAATCTTGACAGCGTCTTTGTCACGATTAGGAAACAGTGCGAGCAGATAAAACTTATTTAAATATAAACATCCTTGATTTTATCAGCATGAAAAATGACTTTTTTTCAAAATTATCAAGTTCACTTGTCAGCCAGAATGCCATATGCGGAATGAAATTTACAAATATGTATGCTTCTATGCAGTAAAAGAAGATATAGCTATTACTTCGCAATTTAGCACAATAGTGTATCAGATACACATATATCCTTTTGTGCATCGATCTGCATGTTGAAGTTTATTTTGAGACATTTCAACACTCGTGTCTTTGTTCGAGCCGTTTCTCTATTTGTTATGCTAAGAATGGTTGCATTAGCCTATCAACTATTTTATGATATGTAACGTTGTGAGAACTACTATCATTTCACACTGGGATTCGCATAACAAATAGGAAAGCTACTGGAGCTAGACTTTCCGTCGTTATGGACATTAAATGTATATCAAGGAGGAAGCGTAAATATTCTAATTTTTCCACCGGGACGTAAATTGATTAACTCCACTTGAAAACCAACCCTTCCTATATATGGCATTATGACTCTTAATATATGAATTGGGTTCTGAGTTTTTTTTATGTCCAAACCCTTATTGTGCCTTCTGTTTTCTTTTCTTTTTTCACCCATGTGCTACACATTCTTTTCTAAGGCGGTATGGGACGGTCTGCATAGGCACACTCTGAGCCTGACACTGGTACGTCTTGATTCATGACGCTAAAACAGTCTACTCGTAGAAAACGGTAATTGTTCTAAAGAAGAAAAACGCGTAGCTTTTTACTTCTGTTGCCTTATTCTTTGTATCCCTCCAGTGTTTCCATCTTTCTCTTTAGTATTGACCGAATCTGTGCTCTACCGATGCAAAACTATTGAGCAAGTTGTAGATGGCTTTTTCTAGGACAGACGGACTTATAACAGACAGACAATCAGATCAAGATATAGATGGATAAACATCAATATTCTTCTCTTAATAAGTCTGAGTACTAATCCTTTAAGTTTTTCCTTTTAACAATTGCATCCAACTGTTTTCTCCTTGTCACAAACTAAGAAATAATGGGTCTGTTTGTTTCGTCAACAAATCGTCCAAGGCGGTGGGATCTGTTAATATCTGCTTATGTTACCTGCATCTTCAGTTTGTTCCTCAGTAGGTTGACAACCCTCTGCACACATGTTTCTACAGATTCATTTTCTCTCTCTGTCATCTGTGCCATATATTATTATTTTTTTATATATTGTTCAAGGGCCTCCAGCTGTTTACCCAGAAACTTATTAATGACCTGCAGGCACTCAATAGTGCCAAAGTCAGCACTGCGCTGAAGTTCTAATATGTGGAGCTTCTCTTTCAAGTTTTTTAAAATTTTCTGTCTGAAATTCAAGGAGTTCACCTCTGAATCTCTCAACCTCTTCACTAATTTCATGTACTTTTTTTTTTTTACAGATTTGTCAGTGATCCTCTTTGAGATTTGATTAAAAGTAAATGTAAGGGTAGCTTCAGTGATGAGGTTTTTCAATTGCTTGCCCATATACTCTGGTGAGGCCATTTTGTCAAGACATTCAGCTAACTGAACAGTATTAAGTTCTTAACAAAACATTTAGGAATGTTTCTATGTGAATTGTAGTGTCTTCGCAATTGAAATTCTTGACCAATACGTTTCTAATTCTTCTGCATATAAATGTGCATACACATTTAGTAACGTGTCACACAGTTTTTTACGTCGCAAGAGACCTCCGACTCAAAACGATAATACTTTTTTTCGAATGAATCAATATCATAGTATAAGACAATGGACAACTCTTTCAGAATCTTAACAAAAGATAAGTCTTTGAGCTGCTCTTTAAGACTTATATTCACCAATCAATGGCACTCACCAAGAAATTTTAAACAAAATACTACAGGTTGATTTATTTTAAACACCTGCAAAAATCGCTATTATAGAGTTGTGCATACATACTTATGTAAGTACGTACGGATGGGTAGATAAATGCATGGGAGGAGTCAATGTACAGACGTAAGTACGGATGGATAGTGGAATTGTGGACAGATTGATGGATAAATCGATCGATGGCTCGATCAATTAATCGATTCATGGAAATCTTATTTGTTGTCCCAGTTTCTACAAAATATCGTCTGCCGATTTAAGAGCCTTCTACGCTAAAAACTTGCAAATGTCTTATTTCTATGATTGTATTCCTATAAACTTGCATATGTCTTATTTCTATGATTCCTTAAAATTGAAGTATTTTCTGTATTTCTTTATAAAAGTATACACGTAATTGAAATATATATCATGTAAGTTTTCTCTTAATATAATATATTTGGTTAGAATTATTTTTCAGACTAACTACTTTATATGAGCTGAATTAACGTCCCTCTTTTTTATATTTTATATAAATATGTATTTAAAACCCCTTCCGTTCCTAATTGCATTCGAATCCACTGTAAATATGAAAATAGCGTCTACACTTTATGCGATAAATCGACTAGCCGAAAATTAATGAGCCGCTGGGTCATATGATGCAATGATGTCAGAGAAGGGAATCGGGACAAAATTAACCTATCGCCAGAGAAGAGATATTCTCGCATACTCATTTGCATACCACATCATACAAAGCATGCTTGTTAATATGGCAGCATTTAAGATTTGCTGTGGATATTATGTCAAGAGAAAGTTATTTTTATTATGTAACGCTGGGCAAGAACACAACGCATTCTGCACCACTGAAGGTCGTTCATAGCTGATTCCCTAATCTAACATCACACTCTCTCAGGGTTGAGAGTGGTTACGGAAATTATTGATACAGTGTGGACCTGTTATTCTCGCTAAAAATTTTGGAAAGTAAGCACTGTTTTGATGATCGGCTTTTTGCTGTTGGTTTTACAGCTTTAATATTTCATATGCTAAGGCTAAGAAAAAAAGTGTTGAAACCAAGAAAGAAACACTTTATGTTAAGCAATGATGAACAATAGTACTGTCTCATTATTTAATTTGTAACGAGGCTATTTATTCCAAAGTTTGGCCAACATAGGAAGTATAAATTTCTTCTCATTTGAACCAGCTTTCCTATCCAAGGCAAATATGTATCAATATGCGAAATTTGACTTTCACCTTTGAACTGGACAGTTAAAATTACATTATGCAGACGAGATGTCATGTCATACAAGGCACTGCTGTTAACCTTACATGATCTTCGCTGTCTTATGCGGGGGGGGGGGGGAGATTGTATAATAAGTTCTAATACCAATATTAAGTCAGTTCTGACGTGGACATTATAGGTATTCGCCTCTTAATGACAATCAACATAAAATATTATTCATTGTGTCTAATGTCAAAACGCTCAAAAAGACTGTGTTACAAATTACAATTCTGTATATATGTAATTTGTTCAAGTCTAGCGTGAAAACATCGGGTGTCCTCTCAAACACAACAGTTTAGTTGACGTTACTCTGAGCCATTGGTCTCCAAGAGACACTTGGCTAGAGAAAAGATGAGGAATCAAATTTCGATACATGTATTTAAGTAAGCTCTAGCGTGTTAAATATGGGAATTCCTTATCATAAGCATGGGTAACCTTTACCTCGAAGACCGCAGTAAACTACCACATGTGGCACATGGGTGTCCTCTACCTCTTAGACCGCAGTAAGCCACCACATATGTCCACATTCGTATCCTTTACCTCTAAGACCGCAGTAAACTACCACATGTGCCCACATTCATATCCTGTACCTCAAAGACCGCAGTAAACTATCACATGTGCCCACATGGGTATCGTCTACCTCTAGGACCGTAGGAAACTATCACATGTGTCCACATGGGTATCCTCTACCTCTAGGACCGCAGTAAGCCACCTCATGTGCTCACATGGGTATCCTCTACCTCTAATACAGAAGTACGCTATCACATGTGCCCACATTCGTATCGTCTACTTTTAAGACCCAGGAAACTAACACATGTGCCCACGGAAATGATTGTTGCATTTCGTGGTGAAATCGATTTAAATGAAACAAAGTCTTATTGGATTTCAACAGATCTTGGGTTTCACATTGTGTAATTTGTTTTGTTCATTATGACGATTTTTCAGACGATATTGCGAAACGCAACGTGCTTTCACGTAAACATCTCGCGTTGATGCCTTAAATAATATTAAATCATTGCTTTAGTTGTAAAAGTGCCTAAAATGTAAGAGAAAACTAAATAAGGCTAAATTGAAGGAGTGTAATGTCTTCATAGTTGGACTAAGTCACCAGAGCTCGGTATCCCGCTTAATGGTTACTGATCATACACCGGTAATTTTAGAACGTTTAAATGAGCAATCTGATTAAAATGTAGACATCGGTGCCCGCCAGACCGGTTTATAAGAAGTAGGTCTGGTAGGCACCAATACAAGATCACGCTATGTTGATTAAACAACTGACCAATCAAATTTCAGTTTTCATAATTCTGAGAAGTACAACGTCATTCTAGATATATCGTTTCTAACGATAACACTTTCAAACACAAAATGCAGCGACAGGGAAATCCAAAGGTCAGCAGAACATGAACTTTAATCGGTGCACGTAAGATCTTCGTTATCTATAAGATCTCAGTTTTTTTCAGATTGTTAAAATAAGAAGTTCTCAGGAATAGATCGATAGTTCAGAATTTCACCAAACAGTTTATATATGATCAGATCAATGAAACAATAGACAAACTATCCTATAATTCAAGAATGTATCAAAATATACAACCAAATTGGTCGACACAAATTTTATAGTCAATGAATGATATATCCTGTTCAAAGAAATACACAACACTGGAACGTAATGTCTTCTCATTTGGGACAAAATCACTCAAACTCGCCATTACACCGAAAAATAACAGACCATACAAATGAAAGTTAAGAAAGTTAAACTGACAGAGAATTTGTCTTATTTCATTCTATATAAGCATACAACATATAATATGGCGGTGATTGCTCTACTGAGTTATTTGGAAACTTAGCTGATAAGCTCTTTTCCACACGTCTCCAAAGAAGTGATAGGTGAGCCATTTGATTTTAAATTTCCAGATAATTTAAATTCTAAAAATTAATGTAATATAGAATGAGGGTTGCTTTGAATTACCAACAATCACTGAAATAAAGCTCACAAGTAATGTACAAATAACCATGGCTTCTGACAAAGTTTGAATATGTCTACCTAAACTAAATATAGGCATATGGAATACGAAACTCTCAGATGGTTCAGTTTTAAAGAATGAACACGTATTACATGTGGCTTATTATTTTTTATTTATGAATTTCTTCCTAGTGTTTATTGTATACAGCATCAACACGTTCTAAAATAAAGTAAATGAAGCATGATCCAACTGGATTTCAACAGATCTTTGGTAAAACATTTTGTTATTCATTTTGTTTAGTATTGTAATGGGCAGGCAGTCTAGCCACGTAAATTGTGAGTAAATGAAGTTTATTGATCGCAGTGATGTCAGTGTTAAAGGGATGGGTGATCTGGGTGCCATTGGCATGATAACCATTTATATTTCATGTTCGCATATGAATTGATCATAAATAATCTTTTAAACAGTTTAAATTCATGATCTTATATCACGAATCAACGATGTGACTTCATTCATCACTATCAGCACATTTGGAACACTTCTGTAGATATCTCGCTTAGCGGTCGCTAACGGTATCATCTAAATAAAAACTAAACATTTGTTTTATATTTCAGATTTTGACCAATTAGGCATATATTCAATGTATGTACACTTAGCTAATACACTAAGCAATCTAGGTTTGTAATTACAGTTATTAATTAGGTGTTGTTTTGCTGTTATCAGATACAAGTACGGTTGCCCCTACGTGAGCTCTTGCAGAATGTTTCTTTGCGGTTGCTACTCAGGGAACAGCATATTTTCCCCTGCCAAGCACAGAATGGATAGTTCCGACCTGTCAATCAAACCGGGCACATTAATTATTTTTGACCGATCAAAAATACGCATCGAATTCACTGTAGTTACGCGTTGCTATTCACCATACTTGCTCACAAACAGAAGACCACGCTTGATTACTTTCTGATTAAATTGCGGAGGATTTTGAACGATTACGCGGAAAATCACTGAAAATTTATCAGAAAAATGGCTCGCCGTTGTGCTTGGGGCACATGCAAGATTTAATTATCTTGAACGGCTTCAAAGAGGATTTTTTTTGTAAATTCTCCCAAACAAACAACCAACATGGAAAAATGTCTGCGTTGGAAGTGATACAATAATTATAATCATATTTCATATGTAAATACATAAAGGTGTTTTAAAATAATGACATTATTTGTTGTGCTTGTGAAAATTGTTAACACAATTTTATGGTAATTGTATGCTTATGTTCGAATTGTATTTCTTATTTCAGTCAAAATATTTTATGTAATAAAGAAAATGTTGTGTGTTTACGTGTTGTTTATTTTTGTCTTTTTATTACCTTGGGTTGTTTTTGTTTTTTAAATTAAATTTGAAATATTGGAATCCTGCATCATACTTCATTAGTGTTGATTTTGTTAAAATTTTCAAAATTGAGCATTTAGTTGTAATTGGTGTCACGTTGACAAATAATTGGTTTTCTTTATCTATTCTCTGATGGTCTGGCAACAACTACATGGTTGATTGGCACAGGTTGTTTTTCTTGGAGAAATTTTATAAAATACTGTGGGTTGTGGGGTTTTGAAACCATTTCCACACTGTACATTAAGTTTCTGGAATGGCCCTAATTCTTTTGAATATCCATACTTGCAAAATTGGATTTTTACATAATTTTATTTTAAAATTTTAAATTGAATTTTGTAAATACAATTTTTATGGAGGTTTTGTAAAATTTTTAAATTTTTAGCTTTATGAAGAGGTGAAACTATAATAAAATATTACTTTTGTCTTTATTAGGCCTGAGACTATATATAACAGCAAGCTATATCCTGCCATTTATTGTATTTTTCTCATGCTGACTTCAAATAAAACTTATCTCTTACAAATTACTGATTTTATAACACCTGCAAAATGTTATGACATCAATGAAGTAAAATAAAACGCGTCATACCAATTATCGAACAAGGTAAAAGCAGATGCACTATAACCCCGCCTGTAGTTGTTTATTTCGACGTGCCATTATTATTTCTTTCTTTTTCAAGATATTATGATAAATGATCGTTTTACATGGATCTGAAATAATTTAAGTTCACTGGTTTATCAATGATACCCTTATAAAATGCTTTTATCCGTCCAACTGAAGATACAGGTTAACGCGGCGTAAAGAACGTAAAACACTCCCTTCAATCACTCAGGAAACTTTGAATAAATTGTTTATTTATTTATTGTAACTTTAATGTTTTTTCTTAACATAATTAAATTACTCATTGATAATAAATAAAATTTTTTTTATCGTAGATCAGAAAATGTTCTTGGTTTTTTTATTCTTACATGGCAATTATACATGTACGATATAAATTTAACGGTTGCAAATACATAACGAAAGCTTTATTTTCAATTTTTTAAAAAATGAAGTCATACGATAAATTCTGGTTTAGTTAATAAACATATCCAACTTTGCAAGAACAGAAGCATTCTGTTGTTTTGTCCTTTTCTAGAGAAATGTCTACTTGAAATTTGTTAGGATGATGTTCGTTCTTTCTCATAGACCGCCAGCAACGAGCTGCAACTTTCACCTGATTTTCGCCATCAAAAATCCAAATTTCATGAATATATCCTTGTGTGTAGTAGTTCAAGCCTTTCTTTAACACACGATCTGAAAGATTCTTGCAATCAGGAAGGAAAGTTTCATAAATATTATCGGGAATATTTACCAATGAATTTGTTGCTGATGCTACTGAATCCGCCAGTGTGATGAAAGCTTGTGAGCCGGAGCAACAGTAACTAAGTGGGCGGAGCTTATCGTTCGATATCGGAACTATCCATTCCACAGGAGGTATATAAGCACTTGTCATCATCCGTACCTGGACCTGGTCGGGTTTCCGATGGCTGCACTTGGTGTTCTGTGTGTTCAGACAGTCCGTGTGATTTTTTTTAAGATTAGAAAAGGTACTCTTTTATTTATTATTTTGTCGTGAATCCGCAATTTGCAGCTATTTTACAATATCTTTAAAAATATTTGCAAGCAAAAATAACTTGTGGATAATACATATTTGGACAGGTCCAAAAGTAAGTTCTGAAGTCCTGCATCTAGATAATGTAAATTATCCAGGATATTTATTACTTTATCTGAATGTTTTTAAATGAGCAATATTGATTTAAAATATTTGCCAGATCAGTTTAATTGCATACAGACATTACTTTTCACGATCTTGTGAGGTCAAGTCAAGTGTTTCTTGCAGAGATTATTAAAATAATAATATTTATTACAGTTCAATAATAATAATAATAATAATAATAATAATAATAAGTGCAAGTTTGATTGTGAAGCCATTTAGTGTTTCGCAAGACTCTATAAGTTATTCCTTGTTTTGGAAAGATGACTGAGTGTTTCTCAACGCTTTGTATATAAGCTGTTATTTATTATTGTTATAGCCATTGAGTGTTTCTCAAAGCTCTATTTAAAGCTAACCCATATGAATATAATTAAATTTTAGTCACTGTTTCTTAGTCGATCACTAAATAATAAATCAATATACAAATTTTACATTAAACTTTGATATTTTTAAATGTTCATATCAAAATCTATCATAAAAACAGTTTTTTAAATTAAGTGTTTGTCCAAATGTACGTCACCACTGTGATACCAAGTCAAAGAGTCGTTATATCTAGCAGTGATGCAACTGATACCTGAGTCTTGAACTTTAAATGCCATGTTATTTTATGACTGTTAATAAGTAAAATTAAACTTAAATTTGAGTCTGTGTTCCACCCCTAGTCCTATCGTTAGAGCTAGGATTGCTAGGACCATAGAATCACAGAGACCTCTTGTAGCTATGGTCTAAGTTAGACTGGGCCTTTATTCCCTGGAGAGTTTATCGGCCACAAAGAATATTTTCATTAGCACAGACAAGATTGTGAAACATATATAACACACGTTCATGAATCAACGTACTTATTCTACTATTCCAGATCTACAGAGATCTTATGATTCGTTGTTTTTACACAAGCATGAGTAATGAGTATATGTTTTTATATTCAGTGACATTGGCTGAAAAGTTTGTAAATTAGATTTCCTTTCTTTTATATATATATATATATATATATATATATATATATATATATATATATATATATATATATATATATATATATATATATATATATAAGCCTTATTTTCAGACAGTTACGTACCAAATAAGTTTAATAACGTGATCTTGGAAATCCTATTGTGTGAACCAAGTGTGCCTAACGTTTTGGGGTACATGCCTACACGTGATTATTCAGTACGAAATAGGCATTATTACAATTGCAGATATAAGCTGCCAGCCCTTTTCCCAGACTGTTCCTTGTTGTGTTGTGTTTTGATAGTATCCAGATGAGTTATCTGATCAATGAGTAACGTCCGCCTGTTTGTACATTTCAAATCAGGACTACAATCTATATTGAATTAACAGTAAATGTCTGATAGCGGAAGTGACTGCAAGAAAAGTCATTTCCCCCAGTCATGGTAGAGACGCCTTTCTAGATAATTGAGATATATATGTCAACATAAATTATTATTTGCCGGTACCGTTTACAAGGGGAGTATCCATTTATATCTAACACCCTTAACTGTTTCTCGCTATACATATCTATCAATCGAGATGAATGCTTTGAAGTGAGTGAGGTGGAAAGTCAATTTCGCCTATCAATGTTTTTTTATCAGAAATTGAGACGTAAAAAAAAAAAAAAAAAAATTTCACTATAGCGGAGAATAAAAAAGCTGTTAGGCTGTTCAATTAGCAATTAGCTCTTGGATATTTATGGGGAATTTGCCAACGTCTTGAGGAACACATTGGCTCACAACTGACTCATGAAGGAACGGCGCACTATGTACAAATTGTAAAATAATTATAACATGATATGTACAAATAGGATTTTATATATCTTATATATCTGTTCCAAACAAATCTTTTTCTTCATAAAGACTTACAATGATACGAAACTACATTTAAAAAAAAAGTAAACATGTTTTAAATCAAAACGTAGTATTCTGATTATTGTTTCAAACTGCATATTAGGAAAGGAAACTTAAGGCGTTTGTCACTCAGTATGCTTCTTTAACTTTCAATTATATTTTATATACCTGACCTGTCGCGGATTTCGTACAGAAATAAATCAAAGATTTCCTGTTTGTTATGGGATGAACCTTCCGACGATCGGGTGAACATTAGACGAGTATCTATCTGATCAAGTCGAAGTCGACATAAAACTTCAAGAGACAAACAGTTTACATTCTAGGGGGATGTAAATTAAATTTCATCAGGTATCGCTGAATACACATCAGGTATCAATGAATAAACATCATGTATCACTGAATACACATCAGGTATCACTGAATACACATCAGTTATCACTGAATATACATCAGGTATCACTGAATACTTATCAGGTATCATTGAATACACATCAGCGATAAAAGAAACGCTAAGCACATACTCATTTATATCCAGGATAACATTGTGCGCTCAGAGCAATTTCTTTGATTGTATTTAATTTGAAGAAAAAAAATGTAAAGGTGTTCTAAATGTGAGAAAATATTCACGATGCACATTATGACAATTTATCATTGACAACGAAACAAGAGTGTCCATTTCATGCTATAATAATGCAAGGTGCTTTTATTTTATTAACAGTTTTTTAAAAAAAAACCTGTTGACAATATTGTAATACACACAACGATTCTTATAAATTCGAATTTATGTTTTGCTTAATTTTATTTGTAACGAGTACAAGCAAGATAGATATGGAAGGTAGCTCCTTTTAACTCATCTCTCAACTATGTGAAATAATCGTGAATGTTTAAGGCGCTGAATAAAACGTTTTCCCATAGGCAGGCAGCCCACCCACGCATCCATCTGAAACCACCCAAGCAACCTCCGCAACTGCGGGGGGGGGGGGGGGGCAGTGGAGGCCCAAAATTCCAATCAGACAACTTTTTTATTGGGAGGGGACTCCAGAATAAAGTTTTGCAGAGGGGGGGGGGGCAGAATTTGTTGCTATACCACTGCGCTGAAAATAAATAAAGTAATAAAATAAAACATCAGTCATGACGCTTACTCTACGCGCACTTTGAACAATAACCTTGCATTTTGTTTAAATCATGGTATTTAAATTTTGTGTAAATAATGTAAAAAAAAAATATTTTATCTCCTTTATGTTCTTCAGTATTTTATATATGGTAATCCATCATTGTAGATTCTGTAAATGCGTTCATCTGTTGAAGGGTTTAAGGCTATCTAAATGCGTTCATCTGTTGAAGGGTTTAAGGCTATCTAAATGCGTTCATCTGTTGAAGGGTTTAAGGCTATCTAAATGCGTTCATCTGTTGAAGGGTTTAAGGCTATCTAAATGCGTTCATCTGTTGAAGGGTTTAAGGCTATCTAAATGCGTTCATCTGTTGAAGGGTTTAAGGCTATCTAAATGCGTTCATCTGTTGAAGGGTTTAAGGCTATCTAAATGCGTTCATCTGATAAGGGGTTTAAGGCTATCTAAAGTGCGCCAAAAGTCTTGAAGCAACATGGTATTCAGATAATATAATTACCTTCTGAAAATTTGGGCTAGCCACGATTAATTCAACTCTCATAATTACAAATTTACATTGTATGATGTTGTAAGAGGAATTTCCAGTCTTTAGCATATATACTAACGTTTCTTTCTGCGGTGATTGGGAGCAACCAAATACGTGAAAATTTAAGGAAAACATCTGGAGAAACTTTAAGCAATAAATCGTTATCATCTGATCGGATATAGTTTTCGCACAAAATGTGTACTTAAACCAATATAATGTATTAATTAACTTCATTAACTTTCCTTGATATGTCAATGTAACATTGTCTTATAACTTTAATTAAAAGATCGCTATTCAAAAAAAATTGTGTTGAAGATGGATAACAAACTATTAAAGTATAGGGACATTTCCACTAAATGTTTCTTTTTTCCCCTAAATTTTGATTTTAAAAAAAATCATTCTTCTTGCTTTGTAATTTAGAGTAAAATTGAACAGAAAATAGTAAGAAAATTAAATTAAAGCCTTCATAGTCCTATGTTGTTGTTTACTTGATGTGTTTTTTTTATTATTATTATTTTTTTAAAATTAATTTTGTTTTGTCTAAAGGGTAACTATGGAATTTTCTAGAAAAAGCTGAGAATTGCCTTTAATTTGAAAAGTTCCCAACAAGTTCGTGGAATAAAAAGACTCATCTTGATACAATTTGAGAAATGAAAGTTCAAACTCCTTCTTTATTTTTCATTCCTATCTCTATCTCAGACAAGAATCATTCTATTTTATAGGGTATCAAAAGCAATAGATTAAATTACAAATTTTATATTTTGGGTAAAACAAAAGGCTAGTTTTGTATTCATGAGTTTTTTTTCGGGGTTACGTTAAATTTTTAGGGCAATTGACCATCTCTTATCAGCTTTTTTAAAATAATCTTTCTCTTCTACTTTGACGAACTTTTTTATAAAATGAATATACTTCCCACAGAATTCTATGAGCTGTTAAAATTTAGACTTTGTCAAAAGAAAGATAAAATATAGTTGTTATACTAGTACTACTAGAACAACTACTACTACTAACGGTACTACTACTACTGCTGCTGCTGCTACTACTACAACAACGACTACAACAACAACAACTACTACTACAACTAATAATAATAATAATAATAATAATAATAATAATAATATCCTGATGCGAGAATGTTGGGGACATTTTGTCCCATTTTTACTGAGGGGTCAAAATAAAAACGCACTTGATACATAACAAATTTTAATTGGCATCGATCGAAGTGTCAACACAGATTTTGAATTTCACACAAATGGTCTCTGTCAATCATTTCTCGTTCTAATCAAAGAACAATTTCCATTTAAGTAGTACAGGCTACCGAATCATGTTTCCTTCAACAGTCACGTAAACTTGCGCAAACGAATTTATATTTGTCATTAAAGTGGAAACTGCTAATAAAAGTTCATCTTCCCTGTCACTTTTTAGGACATTAATATTTGACAAAAAGTTATAGGATGTACTCATTCTACAGAAAACGTTCGTATACTTTTTGATAATTAATTTGTGAAAACTATTGATTGCTTTGAAAGGAGCCCAAAAAAAAAAAAGAGAGTTACGGGATAAAGTTTATTTTATATTATCAGAATGAACAATGACCGTACAAGTTGATCCATTTCAGCGATTCAGATTGAATACCAATTAAGGAAAAAAAAAACAGGATTGAATAGGACAATATTGCCTCTTAGCGTTAGAAGAAGGTACTTAACAACGTTTGACTGATATTCTTCATCACATCTGTTCGAAAATATACCCTATTTTTGTATTGATGCAACGTTTCATATGTTCTCTGTAGTCAAAGAATCGTTCATTTGTTTTGTCAGTTAGACATGTTAGCCAATTACAAGCTGAATTCATATTTTTCACAAGAATTATCTGCGAATAAAAACGGGACACACGCAGTACCATTGCTTGTTTACCAAGCAAACTTCTCACTCACATTTGCGGAGAGCAATTTGTCGTTTGCAATAACAGCTATTTGAATGTTTGGTATGCAGATGGTAGAATTTTTGCTCTACTCTTGAAACTATATAATTTGGGAATTCGGGGGAAAATCTGGAGAATAATAGGGAATACATATCAAAGTGTACAAAGTGCAGTCGTAGTTAGCAAATACCAATCTAGATGGTTTGATATCAAGCGAGGCGTTAGACAAGGAGGCGTCCTGTCCTCATTTTTGTATCTGGTTTTAAATAGATGAGTTGCTACAGCACTTAGTAAAAAGCACACTGGGATGTAAAATTGGAAGTTTAGAGTGCTGCTGCCCTACGCTTGCAGATGACCTCACGTGCCTGTCAAATTCTCCAGATAACTTGGCTAAAATGCTAGAAATTATTCTCAAATATTCTAAAAAATGGAACTACAAACTAAACTCTACAAAGTCATATATTATAATATTTGGCAAGAGAAGAAACTCTAACTATAAGCTGTCTCTAACACTTGACGAAGAAATAATTACTGAAACTAACTCCGTCACTCACCTAGGAATACTACAGGATAGATCACGTCGTTCCATCAACCGCACCCGCAACGCTTGCAGAAGAGCAAGGCAGGTCTTTTTTGGTCTTGCAAACGTTGGGATGGGTACCCCAAACCTAAACCCCAAAACATCTGCGAGTATATATAAGAAAATCATGATTCCAACCTTACTATATGGCTGCGAACTTTGGAATGAGCTTCAAAAATGCGATCTACTGGAGCTCAACACGTTGCAACATTTTATAGCAAAAAGAATTCAGGGATTTCCTTAACAAACGCGGTCAAATATGTGTGAGTCAATGCTGGGACTAATAAGAATCACAACCGAAATTGATCGACGTAAACTTCTCTTCCTAGGTAAACTCTGCACCCTGTCCAATAACACCATCTCCAAACAAATATTCCTCATACGTCTTCACATATATTTTGAAAGCACCCAATCTGTACAATCTGGTTTTATTCCAGTTGTTTTTTTGTGTGTGTTTTTTTTCCTATAGATTTATGTACAAAGATTATGTGCCATTTTGTATGTTTGCATGTAATTTCCTAACTATTGATATTGTATTTGTTTCTTCCTCATCTGTATTAGTGTAATATGTATCACTGACTTTCTGGAATGTTTTCCGAAATCCTCCATGTGAATTGTTAAATGTATCTCTCTCTGTTCTATTTTCTATGTTTGTAAATGAACTCTCCTTATGGAGGAAATAAAGATTGATTGATTGATTGTGGCATAAAGAAAGATGACTACATTAACCTCTAAATGTTATGGAAAATTTGTAAATAAGCCCATCCTTCTCTTGGATTTGATAAGTTATTTGTATCAACGCACGTTTGCCCACAGCATGTCGTCACGACTTTCATCACGTGGCCGAGGATTTTGGGGTATGTCCTAAACCTCTCCTTGTCTTACAGATAAAACTTTCAATTAAAGAAGATGGAGGTTGCTGTCAACCGCTGTTTGCCAATGGAAAACAATCTGAGCCTATGAAGTTAAACTAAAGTAAGGGAGAATTGTATAAGTACATACAACTATTGTGGGGCAATTCATTGACAAATGGAATAATAGAGAACTGACATGTGTGTTTGTCTTCGCATGCAAATTGCTTGAGCAGTGGAGACCTTTACCTCACATAAAGGTGATCTCTCATGTGCATATTTTCTGATAGCACGCTAAAAGTTGAGATATTGTGACTGGTATAATGATAAAGAAACATGACTAAAGGCTTAAAAATGTCATGTGTATTTTAAACCAATGACTAGATTCCTGGCCCTGATTTCACCACAGAACGTAAGTGAGGATTTAAACTTAAGTATACAATCCATTAATATGATTGGCTAAAATTTAAGCCTGAATTAAAATTGACCGATCAGATTTCGTACGTCTAGACTTAACGTAAAGACTGATGTTTGTGAATTATGGCCTCAATAGATTGATATGAAGATTAATAGAAAGCAAACTATTTTCTTTTAAGTTTACGCCTTCTGGTGCGGTTGGAAATAAAATACAGTAAAACATTCCTTTAAAATACACTAAAGGGACCACAAAACTTTTTCCTTTATTGAGCAGCCGTCCTTTCTATGGATATATCCTCTAAGGCAGGTCTCATTGCTAAAAGAATGATTTCAAAGATAGTCTTAAAATGGTAAAGATACACATATAGTCAGGTCCATTTATGTTGCTTTAAAAACTAGTCTAAGTGATGCAATCAATTATGCTTGACAAACAGGTGAACTTTTCTTACCTTTCGCGATGTGATCAAAATAACGAGAGGTTCATTTAGCAAATTTTTCCACAAAAAGCATCCTACGAAATAAAATATGCTTTATATAGAATTGTGGATACAGTTAAACTTAGTGAATCTGTTAAATGGATTGATGAAATTAAAACACAGTGTAACCTGCTGTTAGTTCTTTTATGGCCGACCTCTCTTTCCTTGCAATATTTAATATTGGTTTCTGATTGATGCGATTTTGAAAAAGGAGACTTGTGATTTTATGGGAGTCCGTCTAAATTGATAAACATTCTATAACGTCGATGTGCCAGAATATAACGGATGTATTCCAAATCTTGTATTCCAGAGGAAAGGCTACAAGAGTTAATTTGTAAACCTACCCACTTACTAGGCAATTGCTTATTTCAGGTATTTGTCCGACGCTGGTATTATGGTTACCTTCTGAAGGTGGAGACGATAGCCTCTGACCTCGTAATGTCAACCCCCATTGTGTTCTTCTCTTTTATTAACGGCCCAACGTCACCCACAATCCTTCCCGACGAGAAGACATTTGGAGGATGGGAAATTCCTGTCAGAAAGACAATACAGCTGAAGAGATGGATAGATAGTGACTTGTATTACCTGAAGTCAACTCTTGATAAACTCTTTCAAAGCAACACTTGATACATGATGAATGCGGTTTGACTTTTACTCGAATCGTACCGAGAGAGATTAATATTCGAAATGTGTGCACCAGCTATCACTCCTATCTTTGTATGACACCGATTTTATGACACCGATTTTATGAACACATGAAAACTTTCCTACCCTTCATTTTCATAATCTCAAATAAAAACATCGTACAGCCTAAAACATGCCCATTTCCACGTAATTACGTTCCGTTTATTTTTTCCTGTTGTTTTGTGTTTGTATAAATCATCATGCACCGTGATCAGCTTTCAAACTTCATTTACGTTGCGTCAGTTACTGACTGCTTTATGCATCACATGTTACCTACAATGCGTATATATAAAACTTCATTCAATATAGGACATAGAGTCAATATCCTGTAGTCGTTACTACGTTTGTAAACAACTGCATATATATATATATATATATATATATATATATATATATATATATATATATATATATATATATAATTTTCTAGTATATCGAAAACCAAGACACCTTGGATATTGTGTACACGAAACAGTAACCATAAAGTATGTGTGTTTGTGTGTGCGAGCGCGCGTGAGTGCGTGTGTGTGTGTACTGGAAATAAAAACAAACTTTATTGATAAGCGATATTATCAAACCAATACTTTTTCGCAGTTTTTGGAGCAGATTTAAAAGACGAATTGTCGACATTTTCACTTGACACGTTGAATTTGTTTTTCTTTTCGAAAGAGACCCATTAAACAAAGCGATAGATAGACAAATAGACTAAAAGAAAAATGACGATGGTTCTTACTGTTTTCTTAAATGAGTTTTCTCTAACAGAAGACTATTTATTGAGTTTTCATATGTATTCAACTTAGTTGTAAGATAGATGAACTGTGTCTCTTGTATTAATAGTAAGATAGACAAGTTGTGTCTCTTGTATTAATAGTAAGATAGATGAACTGTGTCTCTTGTATTAATATTAAGATAGACAAGTTGTGTCTCTTATATTAATAGTAAGATAGACAAGTTGTGTCTCTTGTATTAATAGTAAGATAGACAAGTTGTGTCTCTTGCATTAATAGTAAGATAGACAAGTTGTGTCTCTTGTATTAATAGTAAGATAGACAAGTTGTAAAGTTGTGTCTTTTGTATTAATAGTAACATAGACAAGTTGTGTCTCTTGTATATAAGTACCGTATCCTATAGAAAGGATGTTTAGCAAAGATTATTTTGACAGTCTCATAGAATAAAATATAAACGTCACTCATGCTTTCTCCCATCTCACAACCCAGTCATTTTCATTATTTATGACAATATTTCTCTGGTAAACTGAGCACGGAAAATAAGATAAAACCCTCGTGCGCATCTGTGTTTTTTTTATATGTGAAATAGCATATGTTATCTGGAGAAGCAGTAGATACGTGTAAATCTTCACCTTTGTCGACGTACGACAGTTCTTGGTGTGTTTTTATATCTGTTCTTATGAATAAATAGTAAACACATTGATTTCTACATCTCACATATCTTTTTTTCTTGCAGTCTATTTTGTCTTGAAATTATTTTTTAATTTTTATATCTTGTCCCACATGTCTTTTTGTCTCTTAGCCCACACCTCTTTTTGTCTATCTTGTCTCACACCTCTTTTCGTCTCTCGTCCAACATGTCTTTTTGCCTCTCAACTTGCATCTTTATGTCTTTCTTGTCGCACCTGTCTTCTTTTTTCTATTCATTTGAAAAGAGTCACAGAAACGTAAACCAAGATGTAGCCTATTAGATGCACCCTGACTGTCCTATACACCCTGATTGTCCTATACACCCTGATTGTCCTATACACACTGATTGTCCTATACACCCTGATTGTCCTATACACCGTGACTGTCCTATACACCCTGACTGTCCTATGCACCCTGACTGTCCTATACACCCTGATTGTCCTATACACCCTGATTGTCCTATACACCCTGACTGTCCTATACACCCTAACTGTCCTATACACCCTGATTGTCCTATACACCCTGACTGTCCTATACATCCTGATTGTCCTATACACCCTTACTGTCCTATACACCCTGATTGTCCTATACATCCTGATTGTCCTATACACCCCGACTGTCCTATACACCCTGACTGTCCTATACATCCTGACTGTCCTATACACCCTGATTGTCCTATACACCGTGACTGTCCTATACATCCTGATTGTCCTATACACCCTGATTGTCCTATACACCCTGATTGTCCTATACATCCTGATTGTCCTATACACCCTGACTGTCCTATGCACCCTGACTGTCCTATACACCCTGATTGTCCTATACACCCTGATTGTCCTATACACCCTGACTGTCCTATACATCCTGATTGTCCTATACAATTGAAAAGATGTGAAAATTACAGGACAAAAGTAAAGGAAAGTAAAGAAAATATAAGGCTCACTTGAGTTTATGTATAATATATGATTTCAGGTAATTTTATAATTTGTAAATTTCAGGTTTACATTTTTTAAAATTGTGTTCTTTCTAATGATCATTCTAAATGCATCAAAGCGCAAGTGATTGTTCATACGGAAAAAAATTAGATAGTTCGATAAAAAAACTGAGTTTCCGTAGGCCACGAATTCTCGTTGCCGCTCAACAAAGATTTTTTATGTTTTAAAGATTGTCTGATATATAAAACTGGAATTAAGAAAATGTTTCAAACTAATTTTATCTTTTTTAAAAAGGCAAAAGGTACAAGGATTTCAATCAGTCATTGTTGATATGGGCGTATGTTCTTCTACCCGTTTCGATTTCATCAAAAGAACCCATTTTTCATGTTGCTAATTTTGATTTCAAAAGTCCAAATAGAAAAAAAAAATGCCCCAACTCATCATTCATCTCAGGAAGATATGAATCAAAATCGATTAAAATGATGAATAGGTGATAACAAGAAGATGGTATTTCAGGTAGTTAGATTGGTTTGACCTTTAACCCGAAAGCTAATTTGCATGTTTTTTTCCCCGTAGATTTTGAATGCATAGGTGTCAATATCATTCCTCAATTTAAATTCAAACAGATTTTCCTGCTTTGAAAACAAGATCCTCTAACTTCAAAAGAAAGTAAATAGAGGATATTTTGTTAGCATGTATTAAGATCCAACGTATTTTATCGCGTTGTATAAAAGTGACATTTAAAAAAATTTTACGCGTCTGACACTCGTTAAAATATCAAGTTTCTGGAACCACAGGATGCAAAATATCCCGTCTTAACGCATGAAAAGAAAATGTTCTTCTTATTATATAATAATCTTGCTCCTGAATTGAAGTTAAGAAGATTAAACTCGCCTTTTAAATATCCCCCTTCCCATAAACTCAACTCAGATTCTATGATATTAAGAAGCCTGTCATAAAAACGATTTGAGAGAGCGGAAGGTTTGTGATGACCTAATATATTGCAATAAACTATATTTCTGATTTATAGAATATTTTACCTTATCCATCCACAACAGGAAGTCGAATCGAGCGAAACAACACATGGCAACCTCGCCCTTTTCTGTCAAGCCCCCCAAAATAAAACTAGGATATATAACGCGGATTGATTTCGCCATTTTTGGACACAGCATAAATCTATACAGCACACAATTCTTAGGCAACAAAGTAGTACACAGTCTACGATCTGTTTCTTGAACGTATATGGAACACATTCTATGTTTCATTTTTTTCTTTTCGAAATAGACAAGGCTGAGAATGGTCCGATTGATCGCTTTTTTGCATTGTTATCAAGGAACATTACTACATAGAGAAGAGAACGGTGGCGAATCAAATTATCTTCAGCAAAACTAATTTACATGCCAAAAAGGTAATTAAGTTTCCATTTATTGCTTTAGCTCGTTTCTCTTGCTTCCAGTATAATTCGTGAAGGGACATATATTAAAACGTCGCATGGCATGATGGAAAATCGTGTACATGTTAAAATATAAGGAAATATAAGAAATACGAAACATTGTTTCACCACTAATTGCATACATTTCATTTTTAAGTTTATAAATAAAAAACTTTTTTTTATAATGTTTACCCAGTGACAGTTATTAGAGTCAATTTGTTAACTTACCAAAAATCATGCCAGGATTATGACCCAGAGATCCATTCAAAGCAATATGGTAAATTGTAATTTACAGCTATATTGGAACTGTTACATAGAGTAAATAATAATAATAATAATAATAATAATAATAATAATAATAATAATAATAATAATAATAATAATAATAATAATAATAAAACCACTGGAAAGAAACCTAATAAGAATGTTGACTGATACAAATACAATTTTAATGAACCCATTAGTCAACTTTGAAACCAAGTTAAAAGTTAAAGGTCAAGTATTAATTTGTCTGCTCCTAACAACAAGATCAAGGCCTTATATAATGAATAACAGAAAACTTCTTGACTACATAATAATAATAATAATAATAATAATAATAATAATAATAATAATACTTTATTGGCAAAAGACAGATGTGTACAAAAATCTTAAGTAGAGAATCTTAACAAAAATCATTGACAGAATCCTTGTTTCCTTATAAAACGTTTCTTTATCAGAGAACGATTTTATGTATCCTAAAGAAAGATATACACGCATTCACTGATGAACCGACAAAGCTGATTTAAAATGTTATAGTAAAATCAATCAAGAGTTAGCTTATTTTGAGATTTTCTTGCTTGCAATTGATAGGAGACGGATATTACCTTTGTATCAACTATCTTAACTGATATCAGTGTCAGATAAAGGTCAAAATACATGTAATACAACATATGTACATGCTGTGACTATAGACCCGAAAATACTTTAGAAACTTTTCTTATAAGTCTCAGTAAAGGGGAAATGTAATAGAGCTAATAATACAGATTGTGGGCAATAGTTTAGTTTACCGGAAAGTATAACTTTATTTAAGTTTCTAATAAAGTGGAGATTTTGTTAAGACATACAACGTCATGAGCGTCCCTTTATACTTTTAACGAAGAGACAGCTGGAGACACTTGTAACTAATCATGTTATACTTATAAACTCTAAATCATTTCACATGGCACATATATAAAGTCGTGTCGATGTTATCCAGATAGCAATCTACTCCAGTGTCACTTCCTTTGTTACTCCACGATATTTATATGACATCCATGACGATAAATACTAAATGATATTCAACACCAGTGATACAAAAGTAAATCATATCACCATACTAACACTCTTATTTAAATCGTTTTTTATCGCAACTATCCATTCCTTTTCTTTGACAGTTTTATGATATTATCTCAAGCGGTAGCTTCAAGGTCCCATGTATATAGCCGTATCTTTTATTTGTTTTCGTCCTCGTGAACAAATCCGCCGACAAATATATGCGTTATGTTTTATTTTCCTATCTGTTTTTTTTTTAAAGCTCTCTTAGTCTTCTTTTTGTTATTTTTCTTTATCCATCTCTCTGTTTGTCTTTAAGTATTAGGACAAAATACTCACAAAAAGACAAAGAAAACATGTCTGTATGTATCATTACGTCAGCAACAATGGTCGACGTTAAATTAATTAAAAAGGATATATATATATATATATATATATATATATATATATATATATATATATATATATATATATATATATATATATATCGCTGTATTCAAAGTTCAATAAAATTACCCCATCCATTTGATCAAGTGTTGACATCAATGACAATATGACGTATAAGTTATATAATAAAAGATTACATTTGGCTAATATACAACTGATCTAATACCATTATTTTTGACTGATATAAATATTAATATTTTTTAATGGGCGCTGTTTTTTTCGCATTATTAAATTTATTTTATGGTAGTTACGAATCATAGCTCCGTCAAGCGCCCCAGTACCTTGGGCTCCTCGTTTTGGTTTCATTTTTTTTTTTTATCCCCCCCCCCCCCCCCCGTAAGTCCTTTTTTGGCTATCCATTTGATAGCGATTAAAGCCGAAGCGGGCCACATACCCCATGTTAGATATATCCTGGACTACCCTATTTTGACGCACTTAAGAACTTACTTTCACCTTTTCAGAAATATACTCCTTTCATAATCATGCCTCTCATTAGTATAGAAACAGTAGTTATTTTAGCAAAGCATGCATAAGAAATGACAATGATATATTCCCTAATACTCTTCCTTGCATGCTTTCAACCAGAGGACCCCTCGTCGGAACGTTTGTGTATTACGTCACCCTTAATGACGCACTTCACAGAAGTCTATTCTAGTAGTGACACCATTGTACATATGCGCCGAGAAAAAAAACTATATTACAGAGGAACATCAATAGGACATAGAAAACTCAAGTTTATGGGAAAAATTACAGACAGAAATTTAACTTGGCATTCCTAAACTTTTCTTACATTTATCATTAATCTGGTTTTGGTACAGATTTTGTCTTGAAAGGAAAAATAATCAAATTTGGAAAAATCATGATGGTATTAATTTTAAAATTGTGTAGTTATAATTATAAAATATTTAGATTCAGCATGTGACCTTTTTCCCAATACTTAATTAGCATTGTTAACATGCAGAACCTCAATCTTTGTATGTACTGTTTTTGGAACATCTAAACTGTTTTGCATCCTTCACAACTTATTTATCCAGAATGCAAATAATCAAAGACAGAAGACATAAAATTTCAGGAGAAGGTTTTATTTTCATTATTTATCATTCGTGCCATTATCAAATAAATCTTAAAGAAATAAATTGGTCAAAACAAGTTAAAGATTAAGAATGTCTTAAAAGATTATTGAAAATTTACTGTTAAAGTAAAATTGCTTAATTATCAGATAAAAAATCCTAATAATTGATTTAAATAAGCAAAAATGTAAAGGATACTAATTTAATTATTAAATATATCGTAAAAGTATATGTTTTTTGTAAATTTCCACAAATTATAATAACAAATAACCACCTCTGAAAATCAGTTATGACACATCCACATGAAACTGTATAACATTGTACACTCTTCTAAACAGTGTTACTGATGCAGTTATCAGCTGTGAGTCACGTTGCTAACACATTTTGAGTAGCAGACTGGATGCCTATTATGGCGGGAAGTTGATTTGCCCCGTCAGAATAGTTAGTAAGGATTTTTATGAGGATTTGCTGTTTGAAAAAAAGAGAATTAGTGAAATGGCGTTTTTTTCATGGTATGTGTCTTTGTTTCATTTCACAACCGATAAGGATAGGATTTTCTACAAACTTTTCTGTTTGTGTGACTCGATGTTGATCAGTGTACATTAATGTTGTGGTTGTGACGTCATTGAAAGATGCGTTCTCTCGAAAACTGGAAGTTTATGACACTGCGTCAAATGAGGGTAGCGTCAAAATAGGGTGTGGGACGAAACTTATAACCTGGGGAAGAAACGAAGTGAAATGAAAACGAGGCGTCCCAAATTTTGGGGCGCTAGACGGCACTTCTGGCGTTGGTTAAGACTGAACACAACTAATCATGAAAAAAAACACAAAAAAAAAACAAAAAGAAAACCCCATGCCAATTCACACCTTTAAGGTAAAGAAAAGTAAAGTATTTCAGTCAGGAAGAATATTGTATGAATAATTTAGTTGCATACAAGCCTGCGTCGTTTAGAAATTATTTACATTATGACATCATAATCTCAATGAAGTCAACACTTCATTAAGGAATGACAATAAAACGTATCCACTTGATGCAAACCAGTCGCAAGGGGTAGAAATTTTTGCCACCCCCCCTCCCCAACTGATATCTGCAAATTATGTACGAAGATTCAGTCTGGGCAGGCAGAGACTAACTCTAGCCTGGGTGTCCCGGCCCGCTTCGACTTTCAAAGCTATGCAATGAAAAGCCAAACCAGGGCCTGGGGAAAAAACGAGGCGCCCCAAATTTTGGGGCTCTAGGCAGCACTGCTAGTGTTGACTAAAATTAAATAAAATTAATAATGAAAACAAAGCATGCCAATTCACATCTTTAAGACAAATAAAAGTAAAATTTATATCTGCCAGGAAGAATGTTGTAAGAACATTTGAGTTGCACACAAGCCTAGCGTCCTTTTGACCTCATATACATTATGACGTCATAATATTGATGATTTCAATGCTTTCTCAAAGGATGAGATCAAAACGTATCCGGTAGATGTTACCGACCAAAGGGGGCGTAGTGTTTGGCGTTTTTTCCCCAGGCTGATAGCTGCAATTTCTCTATGCAGATAAACTCTGGGCAGTCCGAGACAAGACTAACTCATGGCAGCTAGTTTAGGGTAGGTTTTACGGCATCAATAGAATGGAAGAAATGGATTGCTTACCTTGAAATTGTGAACAGAACATAATTACATACAGAAACAAATAAATACATCGAATATTTACCTATATTAAACACAATTTTAAGTTAAGGTAAAAGTATTCTCATAAACTGACAAGCAGTTTATGGCAGGTTTTACGACACCAATAAAATGGCCACCAATGCTTTCTTATATCTAAGGTACCGCTCTACAGTTATTATGTACCGCTGAGAGAGGGACCGGCATAAGGTTAAGTTGTTTGCATTGGCAATATGCACAATGGAGAGACTGTTGGCACACCTCTATGCTACTTTATGTACTGGACTAAAATTTCTTTACATGTGGTAATTATGGAAACTATGCACTATCTAAAGCAGATAGCTATCAAAATAGCTGCTCCCATGTACTCAAAAAATGAGATTGAACTAGTTCAAAGTACACTAACTTTAGTAATTATTAAAGTATGGAAAACGAAGTTTGTCAAACTACCCAATACCAGCTACTGAAAGTGGAATAAATGAATTATAAAATATATAAAAAGTTTTAAAAAGTTATGGGCTGGTTTTTTTTTTTTCTTTTTTTCTTCAAATTTACCTTTGAAGTCCAGGAAGTGAAAATGACCAAGTGGAACTAGCAGTTTTTTGAGAGGAGCACATCTGATGTAAGACCAAGCTGTATACTCTATAACCCAAGTTACACCCATCAATCATACACCAAAATAAAGGAAATTAAAAAAGTTATTTTAACAATACCTAAGATATACAAGTTTTTTTTTTTAAATAGCCAGAATAACCAGTGAGGAAAACCTGGGAAATTCTTTTTCTTTAAAAATGAAACCCTATGCAAAGTGCGAAACTGTAAGTTGTTGAAAGAAAATATTTACATACAGAAACAAATGAATAAGTGCAAAATGTACCGCAATTTAATGTGGGTTTCAATTTCAGCCAATTGTTTACAGCATACAGTAAATTGTTATAAGGCTAGTGTGATTATCAGACTTAAGGTCATTTTTATACAAAACAAGTTGTCTTAACGCAGTCATACTAATGCAGATCGTAAATCTTTTACTACACTGATTCATTTTCAAAATAAAATGACCTATCGAATCTGGCGAAGTTATGAAAATATTCCAACCTGCGACATGGTATCTATGTTCTCCATTTTATTTTATTTTTTAAATGTTGCTGTAAGTTTATATCAGGCAAGGTGACCTGTGCATATAATTGTGCTTTTCAAACAATGATGTCATTTAAATTATCTGTTCAAAGTATTTGAAACAAATTCCTAATTAGAAAAAGATAAAATCTTAGTAACACGTCTCATTCAAAGCAAAATCCCACTGAATGCAAAATCTAATGAAGAGCGTCAAATCACAGTGATGCCCAAAGTGAGAAAACTAGCTCAATCACCCCCAGCTTTTCATTTTGAAGTAATTATTTTAACCCAATCTTCATTGTATTTCAATATGAATAATTTTGTGATATAAATAATTCCAGTAAATTTCTGTCTGAACAGACTCATTCCACGACAATCCGTAAAATGGTTTATGGTGAACGTGGTTTTAAGACTACATATTATTTTCACACAAAATTCTGAAGCTACGCAATCAAATTGGGGCAATTTGCCCATTTATTTATTAAACTGATTCATTTGCAAAGCGTACTTACCATCGGATTACAAGCAGATAGAGAAATTAGGAATTGTTTTTTGACCTACATTTTGCTACTATCCGTTACGATCAGTATGCTTTTATTCACGTTTTACATAACGATGTTGAATGCTTATTTCAAACGAGGTGGTCTACAAATTTTCTTTCCTTGTTTTCAAAAGCTACTAATATTTAAAATATCATTGCAAAATATTTAATAATTGTGAATATAAGAGTGTTAAAAAATATTTTTAAAAATCCTGATCCACGCAAAATCCCCATTAAATCCTATATAATATACTATAGAAAGCGTCATACTACAAAGATACCCCCTGAGGCATAATAAGTTCTGTGACACCACACTTTTTTTCACTTCGATATATTAACTATATTCAACTTATCTCAAAATGAACAGACAACTTTCTGGATGTAAAAAAGAATTGTCAGTCTTCTATTCTAAAAGAACAAACTGGGCGATCTATGTAAATGTTTGTCAATGCGACAAGGAAATTCCACTCTCAGAGTAACATTATATGTATTTTGCTTTCCAAAGTCCCCAAGCACAAATAATATAAGCACCGTGACTGCGATTTCCTTGTATTAGTGTCAACCCTAACGTAGATTCTATTATATTCCGAACGTTGATCATAAATAATACTCAATTGATGAAACCGCGTGTCGAAGATAAAAAGACCTGTAAATGTTGCCCAACATTTTTAAATTTAGCTTCTGAGCATACCAACGCTCATTTGTTTTACTTGCGAATTTAAGACAAGATGGAAAGGAAAGAACACTGACACAAAGATCAAGAAAAACCCAAACTGAAACATAAAAAAAAAAAAAAAAAAAAAAAAAAAAAGAGATGAAATTAAGGAGAGTTGGAAAAAGTACAAACCGTTGCTGCAGGTGGAAAGAATAAAATTAAGTATCCAAATTTCGTTTTCCACAAGTTTTTCGGCGTCTTTCAGTGTAAGATAGCGAGCCTTAAGCCGCACCAATGTCACCCAAGGAAGGGATTTCACTCAGAAAAATATAGTCGGTCAAGGAATTGTTCTAGGTAAGAAAGCAATATTAACCAAGGAATATCCAACCAATTCACTGAAATACCGTAAGAGAATGGAAATGTATCTTCGATAGCCTCTAATACAAAATGATCCCTATATGTTTGGTGTAAATAATATGAATATATACAGTGTTTGTCAAAAGAACTATATTACTTTAGGTTTCCTAGTTCTAATATAATAATAATTTATGTAAAGACAGCCATGTTCCCTCTGGTTTTCTAGTTCTAATAATATGATCATTTATGTCAAGACAGGAATGTTCCCTCTGGTTTTCTAGTTCTAATAATATGATCATTTATGTCAAGACAGGAATGTTCCCTCTGGTTTTCTAGTTCAAATAATATGATCATTTATGTCAAGACAGGAATGTTTCTTATGGTTTTCTAGTTCTAATAATATGATCATTTATGTCAAGACAGGAATGTTCCCTCTGGTTTTCTAGTTTTAACAATACGATCATTTATATCAAGACAACAATGCTCCCTGTGGTTTAATAGTTCTAATGATATAATCATTTATGTCAGGACAGGAATGTTCTCTCTGACTCACAGAACTATTTGCGGCCGATAAGCTCTCATTTGAATAAAATCCCAGTTAAACTTAGACGTAAACTTCAAGAGGTCTCTGTGATTTCCTGATGAAGTGGGCAATCCTAGCTCTAAAGATTGAACGAGGGATGAAACCCAGACTCAAATTTAAGTTTCATCTGGTTTATTAACAGTTATAAAATCAAATGGAAGTAAAAATTCAAGACCCCAATTATATAAACATAAAGAATAGATGTTCTATCCCTTGATTAATCCATAAAACATAAATTTAAATTTAAATTTGAAAATACCTTATCAAGTCATATGTAAAAAATGACACGTTCCAAAATGTCAAAATAAGATTGCTTCTGACTTCTTTTACATTACCGAAAAATCCCGACTTCTACAAGGGCGTGAAACTGAGGAGCTCGGCGTCCAAAGGCATATGGAAATATTAATTTTGTATAAGCTATCTAAAATTATAAGATGTTTAACAAAAAGTATAAAATTGTCAGTAAATTACAATGATATTATTCTTTCATTATTTAAAATAATGGTGAAGATTAACTTTTTATCACTGATAATCTAACCCTGCCTTAAGATAAGAATCAAGAAATATGATAATCCTTCGCCTCAAGAGTCAATTTTCAGTCATTTCGTGGTTCGACCCATTTTGTGCCATAGTAGCGCCTGCTCGACTTATTCTCCAACTGCACACCAGTTTTATATAGGATTTGTTGACAATATTTTGGTTCATACGAGCTGTTTTTCCAGCCTGTTATTTATTCATATGTATTGGGTAAAAGCAGTGACTTTAAGATCATATTTATGACTCCAGACTAAGTTTTTAATTCTTTCTGAATCTAAAAATTTATTCTCGTTAGACGTCACTGTTTGACATTTTCTTTTCAGGACTAATCTTCAGTAACTCTTTGGCACGAGAGAGGACAATGTCACCTTTCAGTCCACCATTACCGTTTTGTGCGCTATTTAACTTATTTGACATTTATCTAAAATATGACTCTGTACCTAATACTCAAATGTCTCCGATGATTAAGTAAATTAAGTTGATATCTCATAATTTTCTGAAAGTGACTTCCCTTTTATCTCCAATAGCCCTACCCACTGTATACTGTTTCAAATAAAGGGCGATGCCCATAAAGGGACGACAAATAAATAAAAATAGGAGATAGATTTATACTGTGTAACACAATTGAAGGTTCACCTTACATGAAGTGATCAGATGACTTCTTTAATGGAGGACGACCCTTGATTTAGTTCAGCAAAGATTAATACCTCAATGATAGGTGTTTCTTCTTCTACTGCTACAACTCAAAAAGAATAACCTGTCCGTGTGAGATTTCATTACAAAGGATATAAGGGGTTAGTACACTGGATAAAACAGGTACAGCGCATGCTTTGTACATGCTGGAAGCGCACGAGAAACTTCCACCAGACCATGCAAAATGCATAAATACCAATACCTATTTTGTGAGTGGGCTAGATCCTCGTGAATATTCCACTGAAAGGTCCGATAGATCATTCTTGTTGGCTATATAATACAGTATAATCTCGTTTAAACCGAGCTATCGGGAGCATTAAATTTGTTAAGATAATTAGAGATTTCGATGAATGTGTGTGTGTGTCGGCTTCTCCTAAAGGAAATGCTCTCCTGTTGTTTTGTGTGGTGGTTATAGTGCCTGAACCAAAAGGCAATGGCTCTGTACCCCACCAGACAAGACTGAAGGAGACCATTTCCCAAGAAAGAAGGTAATACTAGATGTTATAGATCAGGGTTTCCAACATACGGCCCGCGGGCCTGTCCAGCCCGCCAAAGGCTTCTATCTGAAACTCCAACCTTTCATAACTTGTGCTGACTGGTAGTGGAAAACATAGGCCAAGTTTATAAACGGCCCCGTGAGAGAGAGAAAAAAAAATTGCAATGTGGCCCCTCACGCGAAAAGGTTGGACACCCCTGTTATAGATTATAGTGTTTGTACTGTTGGATATTGTGGGCGAGACCGAAGTAGAACGAGGAGAGCTTGCGTGCTGCATGTACTTGGAGCGTGATCGCAATGTCCAACAGTATAAATGCTATATTTATTATATAATCACACCCTCACCTCCATACCCCTCCCCCCCTCTTTAAAAAAAAAAAAATTAATTACTATTTCAAAATTATAAATTAAAAAGGAAAAATCTTAAGAGAAATGAAGTTTTAATGAAGAATATTTTACAAATCGACTTGTATGAATACATGGAATAACGTCTTTAGACATTCGCAACTCCGCGGTCAATCCTACGGATCATACCTGGAATGTATGTCGATAGTTTCCATTTGGATCACTTTGGTTATTTACGAAACAATGATTGACCATGAAGTTACGAATGATGGAGCTATTTTTTTCATTCGTAACATTTCGGTCAATCCTACAGTCAATCCAATCTCAGAAATAGACACGGTAGGCCGAATAGATTGAGGTTTCTTCTTTTGCGGAGATCTTCCGGCGAACAAAATGTATAATGTTTCTGTAAATTACTGCGCCGACATACGTCCGAGGCACATGCTAGTCGCGCACAAATAGCCGAGGTAATTCCGAATGGTCTTTAATCTTTGCATTCTCAATTTCGACATTCCAAAATCACGCTGAAAACGGGATCTCGTTTCCGCGAGATTTGAAGGTCACGGGTGTTGAAGTCCATGACGCTATGGGAAATATATATTAAACTTGTACTTGTTAGCAATAATTTGTGTTATTTCAATTGAATGCTAATATGCAATAAGTATGCATACGAATGTTATTGGTTCAAACTGAAACCGATAACTCTAGCTAATCGGTGCAGCAATAGACCTTTCCAATAGACAGTTCTTCTGCATTTACCCCTCCCCCCCTCCGTCCGCTGCGCGTCTCTACACGCGTCCGCCATTAAGGTACTAATTACAGGTACTGATTCTACATATGCCTGACACGAGAAAGACTGAATCAAAAAGGACGTGCTGCTAAAACTTCCATATTTCTTTATTGCTATAAATCAACTTTATTTCCGCATAAATCTTCGAATGTATACTCTCAAATATTACAGAAAACAGCTATATCCGAATGTAAGTAAAAGCAAAAAATACACATTAATCAGGTTCACAAAACGAAGGTCCTTATTTCTGAAAAATTTTCGCGCAGGAAAATTGAGCAATTACTGTCCATTTAATTTCAATGGAGCGAGAAATTTAATTTAAAAAAGTTGTCCAATTTTAACTTGAAGAGGAATTCTGAAATTTGACAAATTATATGTAAAAGAAAAAGAGACCGAAATGCCCAAGTAATTGGAAAGTCACCTATTTGATACATTTGATGGTTCTATTGTTTACCTTTCTGATATGTAATCACAAACTATTTTCTAATATAAGCAGTTTATGGGAAGAAGTAACATTTTTATTTCATACTGGTTTTGATAACTAAATAAGTAAATAATCCTCTTCATAATGACTAATTCAATATATGAATTCGATTAAAAAATGAGAAAAAGGATCGTACAGATCCAATCGAAGTCTTTGATAGGCAAATTCGCTTATAGTTTTTAAGTCTTCAGGGCATTTACAAGATAAAAACGAACCAATTATACAAAATGACACAGGAAAAATTCAAAAGTATAACAACAATGAAACTTTAGGGCAATCAATTCACTAAATATTTTTTTCACAGCGATGCACTGTTAACCTAACTGCTTGTGCAAATAAATGATATTTACAGTAAGTGTCTACAAATATATAGCTCCCATAGTACAGAGCACTGGGTGATATCAGTACCGTAATGGTGGGATGTCACGTTATACACATATGGTTGCACCCATTCAAACCATAATGGAAAGATCTATACCAAGCAAGAATTTAAAATCTAAAACGCATTTTACTCGCTTGATCAATGCATATAGATTTGCTGAAGTTGTTTCGTCATTTCTTTCCTTTTATTTTCTTTTTAATAAATATTAATTTCTTACACTGTAATATACTGCTTCAAGTTTTCAATATTTTTTTTAATATAAGTCTCTTCGTCAGTGCATATTATCAAAAGATGATAATTGAATATTTAGTCGCCTTTTAAATTTCATATTTCTTTCCGATATTTTTAGTTAAAAAATTGTCATAATCTTCGTGAAAAAATTTATGGGAATCAGTTATCTTTCTAAGTATCTTTGTGAACACTGATAAGCAATATTATCTTGTATGATATAATTTAAAAAAAAAATATCGCTCAATGACGTAACTACCACCCCCGCAGCCCCTCTATACGGTGGGGGGGGGGGGGGGGAGAGGGGTCGGCGCAAGAAGGGGGCCCAAAATCCCGTTTTACATTAATTTGATGGGGGCCCACTCTAAATGTTTGCCGGCGGGGGGGGGGGGGGGGGTAGGGCCCACAATTTGAAGTTACGGCACTGATCCCGTTTTTTTTTTTTTTTTTTTTAAAAATAACTACAATAACTTATTCTAGTATTAAAAGATAATTTCCGCCGACTGTGAAATCAAAAGAAAAGTAAATAGATAGAAGATATGGTGACCATTCATTATACAAAATCAAACGTTTGGCTTGGATAGATCATCTCATAAAATCTATCTTCTTATATATGAGTAAACTCTTGCTGGGTTCTTGATGACCACGGGCTCTTGTATTTTAAAAAAATAACACTTAGTTCAAGGTAATCATGTGTCAAATATATATTTTAGATTTGTCAAATTTACTGTTCAGATAATAACAATTCTAGTTTATTAGCCTAAATACGAATGTAGTATTCTGTTGAAATTAAAGAGTCTAAACACGAGGCCCAAATATATTTTAATCTGTTTGTTTGAAACTGATAGAATGATTTCTGGGATGGACTTCTATAGATGTACCCGCCCCCCCCCCCCTCACACACACACCCCCCCCCCCCCCACACACACAACTTTTCGCCCAATGAAATGAAACTTTGACATATTTTTATTTAGAAATTATCTGTAATCGCACTTTAGTGTAGAAAGTGCCAGATTGCAGAAAGTAACAACAAATTTTACGCATTAAAGCGATGCAAAATTACGAAAAACAATTGGTGATATGAAAATTTAAAGGCCCGCCAAGAAAATTTGTTTGATCGAGTATCTCTCAATATTGGTTTTGGAACAAAACAAATACATGTACTATATTTTCATTGGTAATATAGGAGGAGGACCACTTAAAATTTGATTCAGTTTAACTGCGTCTGCTACACTATTCTTGCAAACTGATGCCGACCCATCCCAGGGAGATGAACGCCCTTGCAGATTTCCTATTTTACAACCAATAACAACAACAATAGAAATAATAATAATAATAAATAAATAATAATAATAATAATAATAATAATAATAATAATAATAGCAACAACAATTCACGTTAAAACAAGACGGCCTTTGAACATGAGATACGCGTTTAAAGTGCCCCTTTTGGTGGATAATTACCAAGCCCCTTTTAGATCCTTGGGGAAACACTATATGCAGCAAGGAAAATCAATTCAAAATAACTTCCCCACACATTTATCTGTAAAAAAATACAAAGCATGACAGGAAAATAAAAAAGAAAGGATGAACAAACGAAATCTCACGATCTTTAAAATCGTTTGCATGTATAGTCGGCTCACACCCAAGATACCAAGTTTCTAACTATAATGTAAGAAAGGAATCACAAAAGAGAGAAAAATTCTACAATTGAATGAAATGGAAATTGGAATATTTTCTATAACATAAGGCAACGTCGTTTATGGTTGTTGCCATTTACTGATAACAGAGTAGATACAATTTGGTAACACAACACACTGCATTATTGTGAACATAGACGTATCCCCCTGACGTACAAAGTCTCGTGATCTAACGCGGCTCCGGAGAGCGTGATTTCGTAATGTCGAAATAGTCAATACTAATGGGGAAAAAATTGGCACAGGATTTTCTTGAAGAAATCAACAAATAAATCCTATTTTCCAAGGGAATTCGCTCCCTGTCTGGAAATTTCCTTCAAGCGGGGTTCTTATTAGGGAGGGTGTCTATATTCGGTCGAATACGGAATAGATAGACATCCTTCATTTTGCTGTGTGAGTGCCAGATAGATACACATCCAGAATAGAATAGAATAGAATAGAATAGAATAGAATAGAATAGAATAGAATAGAATAGAATTGTATCACCAATAATAGGCCCACAATTGGCAACCTTTAATTATTATACTCCGACTAGAATGTAACCAATGATACTCTTTAATTTATACCTTGTAACTGCCAATTGTATGAACATAATTTTTTTAAAGACTTCACTGGCGGGTTACGAATTAGGCAAATGCGACGCCACTCGTAATGACGTCATGCCTAAAAATAGCCCCACATGGACAGTTTCTTAAAACCTACGGAGAAAGTGATGCCTTTATGTATACAGGGGACCAGACTAGATTCCGGTCTGATCTAGTATGGATGATTTGCACCCATTATTTATTCTCGCCGCAGGCAGTAAAACAGGGCCAAGTCGGTCGACTCACCTGCAAAAGTGATAACTGTTTATACATGTCGTGATGCGCGTGCACATGCTGAATAACATCTGAAAGTGTGCATTTTATTTATCTCGTAACAATGGGACACCCTCTTCGTTGTTTGCCAATTTCAGCTACAAGAGGCCATGTAAACGTGGTTTTAGAGTATTTAACCGTCTTGAATTTTTTATTTGGTTGGATTTCACGTTCTGAACTGGTGAGTAAGCGTGTTTCTTTTGGTATGCCAATGTAGAACCGAAATGGCTAGAACACACACACACACACACACACACACACACACACACACACACACACACACACACACGCACGCATGGGTTTATATCAAGGTCTTGGATGGATTCGATAATAAGCAAGACCCGCACATATGATGAAGTTAATATTGCATCCAATTGGCTGAGCTTGTTACCACTCTGATGGCTGTAAATCGTGAAGATATTCAGACAAGATTAGTAATGAGCAAGATCATGCACACTAACTGGTAATCTTGCATCTAATTGGCTGATCTTATTACCTTTCTGTAGGTCAGATTTCTTGTGTGATTTTTATCACACTTTGAATATATGCTTAAATCATCTAGATCTCGGTTGGGTTCAATAACGAGTGAGATCCAAGTATATTAATGAAGTGAAAGTACACTTGGTGGCCTAATTCATGATACAAGTCGTAAAAAGATAGCGCGAAGCCTTTTTAAGATAGAGCAATGAAACTTTAAATTTTGTTTATGTCTGCCCAGTAACTTAGTAGCTCTGTCGTAAATGTTCTTATCAGATTACATGATTGTGAACTATATGGCCTCACCATGGTAGGTAATAGACTAAACTTCACTGGACCTGCTTCTTTTTTCAGTGCTGTTCTTTATGATGATGATGATAGAAATTATTACCATCATCAGTTGCACTGGCTTATTTTTCATCAGATAGGACATGAAACACTCTAATTTCTCTTTTATCTGTTATTTATACCTCTCCGTTTTTTCCATTCCTTACAACTTTTAATAATTTAAAAATTCCATTAATTCGAGACATTCTTTGAGAGAAGTATAATTATACTTACTGGAATTGGTATTATATTTGATCCTGATACAGTCCTAGCATCTCTTGACCATCATTTATTGCAATATTGGTTGTATATAGATCTCAACAGTTTGTTTGTTTCTTTCATTTGTGTTTGAAAGCACATCAGTACATAAAGGTTATGTATTTACTGAATGATGGGATTAAAGTGCCTTGCCTAGATACCGACAACAGCAACCAATCCAGAACCGGCTGGGTTGGTTTAAGACCTGCAACCTCTGGTTTGTAAATGAAAATGGTGCTGCTCAGACATCCAATATGGTTGCTACAGAGGCCATATTGAAAATCTTGTTACTACTCGTGAGCGGGAATGGATGGCCATATCAGCCTGGAGTTTTATACTAAAAGACTTCTTATGATGCCTAATTGGTCCTAAAATGGTGCTGATATGACATTCAACATGGCAGCCATCACAGCCATCTTGAAATCTTGTTATAGGTATTCCTCCTGAACAGAAAGTCATATTGGCATGGGCTTTTACCAATAGACTTCTTATGATGTCTAGTTGGTCCTACATAAAAATAGTGCCAGTTTGATGTTCATCTTGAAAATCTTGCTACCACTACTCCTCTTGAGTGGAAAGTCATATCAACATGGGGTTATTACTGCTAGACTATTTATGATGTTAATTGATCCCAAATAAATATCGTGTTATTGTTACATCTCTGGATGGTAATATCGACATGTGTTTCACCAAAAGACTTCTTGTGATATCTAGTTGGACATAAATGAAACTGGTACCAATATGACATCCAATATTGCCAACATGACTGCTAAGTTGAAAATCTTGTTATAGCTTTTTCTGCTCAACAGAAAGTCACGTTGACATGGACTTTCCACCAGACTCCATAGCTAGCTCCCGACTGTTGCTATATCTGTACATCTGTACCCTGTCAGTCTGTCCATCCCAAGAAACAAGCTAGCAGACAAATAAGATGTTTTGAAGCAAATATCTGATCTTTTTGGACTTTCCATTTTTGGGGCTGGGTGGGGGTATGAAGGCCTTGCTAGTACGATTGTGCAAAAATCACTTGACATAGACAAATGAGATTAGGAAGCATGCCTGCCATAGTCCCAGAAAGTGTTTTCATGCACCAAGGGTAGTCAGTGCATTTGAGCGTATATAATACGAATGAAATTCAAATTTAAATAAAAGAAAATAACATCTGTTTTCTTCGAAGCATTTAATACAGTTATAAACAAAAATAGTTGGTAGACTTATCATTGTCAATTGTCATCACCACACACGCACACATGTATGCGCACACACTCGCATAATCACAACCACACAGACATTAAATAAGAAAATAGACCAAGTTGCTGTCTTTAACATACATTGCTTTGTGGAATAGAGGCAGTCTTTGCTGCTCTTGGTAGTTCAGTAGTGGGTTTGCAAGTGTCATTTGTGTTCATCTCGTTAGAGAGTGTATGGTATTGTTGTTCAAATTTCTTCGAAGATCTTATTGAATTTTTCTCGGCATATAAAATGATCTTTCTGCATCTGCACTGTTGTGGGGGAATGTCAAATATGCAGTGGGCACTCAAGTTAGATTGTCAAATCTTGGTTTTCTTGAAGGTAGATGACAAACTTTGTTCATGGCATGGTCATACACCATTGTCTTTAGATTCATTCATCAGGACTGAGAATTTGTTATTTTGGCATAACTTGGTTACTTGTTTGTCCAACACTGGTGCAATTGCATTATATATGATAGTCACTTCTTTTGTCCTTTTGCAACTGCATTTGTTAGCAACATTTCAAATGATTCACATGCATTATACTGCTATTTGCAGGCGAGTGTTCAATGGCACCATGTGTTGTTTTTGATGATGATGATGATGATGATGATGATGATGATGATGAAACAATGACAATAACTCGTGATTCCTGTGAGGAATGGTTTTTCACAACATCACATGATTTTATATTTCCTTATGCTGCATGATTATTCTTGATTTGGTTTTGTGGTTTTGACGCCATTTTTCAGCACATGATAGGGTATGCATGGCGGCAAATATATTTGGTGGAGGAAGAAGCCTGATAGAACCACCGACCGACAGGAAGCTACTGGCAAGCTACCTCACATACTCACGTTGGCCTAGCTCGAGTTTCGAACCCACATGGACAGAGGTGAGATGTGAGTGATCTGTAAAGGAGAATGCCTTAGACCACTCGGCCACCCGGGGCCTCGGTTATTCTTGTTACATGATCGTGATATCATTGGCTTATATGTGATGTCATAATATTATATTCTTAGCGTTGTGCAGTTGAAATGGGATTTCTAGAATTCTAAAGTAGATTTTTTAATTTTTTCTCTATCATGTAATAAAACATTATTGCAGACCTTTGTTTTGATGAAGATGAAGATGAAGTTTTAGGATCAAGTAAATATATCGTATTAATCTCTGCTTCACATAAGTCAGTATGAGGTTTACTAGTTCATAAACCTCGATATTCACCTAAATAAAAGTCTATAATTGTACAATATTGTGCTTTGAGAGTATTTAGATAGTAATAGGTGTAGTAGTAGTGGTAGCAACGGTTATTTCCTTGAGGAACTACTATCGCTGCCACAGGGGCATCTGCAGTCAGTTTGTAACCAGGTGTATGACAAAGAGTCTGTAATTGTATAATATAATTTTTCTTCTCTCATTCTTCCTTCTTCTCAAATAGTTCTCAATGCAATATTGCTGTTACCCGTACAAGCTTTTCTTTTTTTCTTTTTCAGTAACATTGTGAGCAGTACCTAAAATAATCCACAGCATGCTCTACTTGTCCATCTTTAAGAATGTTTCGATAGAGAAATTGATGTTGTTACAGCAATGGCTGTTCCCTTGAGGAATTACTAACGCTGTCACAGCGGCGTGCACGGTTGTGACGAGATCTATGGCACGCAGGAGAGAAGCTAAGGTGTGTATTTCACATGAAATAGTGTTGAAAATATATCCATTGTAAATGTAAAGAAAGTTTGGACAGTACCCATGCTGTTTTTGCCATTGTCCTGGGCAAATATTTAGCCTTGAAAATCATGTCCATGGCATTTATCCGCTGAGCTCAAGTTTTACGGAGAAAATAAAATACCTTTATGTCCTTTTTTAAAGGTCAGAACTTGTAATGCGCAAAGGTCTTAAGATCTAAAAACATAACCTACTGTTCTGTTGTCCAGTATAGAACCCGTTATGGAAAATTACTTGCCAAAAGCGTTTTTATTATATTGATGTTTCCTCTTACAATTAATACTAATGTGGCCTTTATTTACAGTATCGGTAGTTTATTGTAAAAATGGCCCAATCTGCATTTGTAGTATTTGCAGGCAAGTCCTGTGCCAATTTATGTATAATTTTAAATCAGCAAAACAGGAGAGTTTTGATGATTTTAATAACGAGTTACGTGGAATGGGTGCAGATATGCTTCTTTGGTAGGTTTGATCATTGTTACACATTGTTTCTACCACCTTGAAAAATCCGTGAATTTGATGGGTTGCCTTGAGAACGTCTTGAATTTTAAAAATCGTTTTTATTTATCTATGAAAAGTCCTTCAATTTCTTCAGACTCCTTGATTTTTTCCCAGATTCCTTGAATTTATCTTTTGGAGTACGAAACATTGGAACTGAATAAAATATATCACTTTTTAAATTAAGAATTTTTTTTATTTTCATATTTTCCAATAATAATGAATAGATACATGGTACAGATTTTGATGTCATAAAATGTGTGTTACATCTCAGACTCACTTTTTAAATTTTTTTAGAGTTATAACTTGTCCAAGTTACATAATGATAAAACACCTGATATTTATTTCTGTATGACAGTAGATAGTTCCTTGTGTGTATTGTATAAAAGTAAAATATTTTTTTTGGGTTGAACAAAAGATATAACACAAGACACCGATGAGATCATTTTTCGAACAGTTTCAACATTATCATTGAAAAATATCCAAATGATGTTGTGATTGTGTAATTACAGAGAATGCAAAGAAAAAATCTTTGTTCTTATATTTAACATATAGGTCAGAATATGGAAACTGTAGCCAATAATATGTTGCAGATGTAACATGACGCCGTTTTTACTTTTAACAATGATTGTGAAATACATCAGATGGCAATCCAAATGAATGATCATCAATTTGAAACAATGAAGTTGGCAAACATTTTTCACATCCTTTTATTTTGCAGTTTTATAGATTTTTGTTACTTTTAAATTGCTTAGATGTCATTGTTGTGTCCCAGTTACATCCAAGACAAGAGTTTTTCATTCCTTTTTGGTCATTTGAAATGCTCATTGTCTCATGACATCATTCCTTATCATCCAACAATGTAAGTTGGGTAATTTTTAACCACGTTCTGTTCTTCTTGCTGATGTCTCATTAACACACACAGTTTCTGACGAGAAATTTCATGTCAAAGTAACCCACTTATACTTCACAGATGTTACAATTAAGTACAGAATGATCTTTATATTTAGGTAAAATGAATGTAGTCTACTTTTAATAGATATATTTGCAGAATAACTAAAGAGAATATGTAAACTGCCACCAAAGGGACCAACATACTCGGTGGCTAATCAGTAATAAAGAGGCCAGAGTAAACCCATTTTTGTGTGTGCCACAGTTGCCAAGAATAAAAATACTCCGGTCTAGATTATACAGGTTCCACTTTTATATGAACTTCGGGATGTCAATTGTCTTTCCTTTTACAGGTACAGGATACCTTTTGTTCGTGACACATAAGAAGAACCATAAAATAGTAGTTGTCATGCTATTACAACAATAATATCACCAAATACAACACAGTTTTCGATATTTTAAAGCAATTTTGTTTTCTTCATACATGTGTAAGAAAAGAGAGGTCATCTTGGAACAGATCAAGAGATCTGCAAAATTTGGTCAGGAAGTTTGACCTCAAAAGAGGGAGAATTTTCATCGATCCGATTTTTAGCATGCAAATGAACAAAAATTACAACTATAGAACAAATTTACATTTTTAAAAATCTTAAAATATGCAAATCAGTCCCTTCGCATTAACTTGTTGCCATTCATACCCTCCTTATATGTACCACAAGCATTTTTAGCATTTCTTATGAGAATATTGCCTGGATTATTTTGGTGGTAATCCTCATCATTGTTGATCTCGAAACTTAAAAGATGATGTACTGTCACTGGATCCAGGTTTCTTCTAGACTCAGCCTGAATTTTCTTCAGAATAGAAAATGTCCTTTCAGAGTCTGCATTGGAATGTGGCAATGTCAATACAACTCTACTGAGTCCACCAAAATCTTAAATTGTTTCCGGCCTGTGGGTAAATTCAGATTGCTGACTGTCTGCCAAAACTGCTAAGATTGATACTGCCCTGGGTCGAATTTGGGAAGTTTTTCTTTGGGAGTCAGAATGTAGTCCTGAATTTCATCTTCCAGTGCAGTTCTCTCGCGTTTTATTCTGCAATTGAGATTTCTAAGAAAGATTACATGTTCATAAGGTTTAAATCCATAAATTACACTTTAATCAATATAATTCTCTTGGAATTTCACTGAAAAAAATCCCAACAAACAAACCACTGGAGTGGAATTTTCCTTTAAAGGTACCCATCACTGCTTTTAATTTTGAATTAGCAGTGCAGGCTGATAATATTGTTTCATCGTTCACCGATCAATAGCTGATAATTATCAATATTGATCATAGGAGATAAGATAACCTGCCTAATCAGATTAGTGAGTATTTATTGCGCTCCCAAGCATTTAACATTGTTTTAATGTCAATAAGATTGTCCGCATTAAGCACTGATGCATGTAGTATTCCATCACACCCTTTTGTGACTTTAAGCCTGATTTGCTTTGTTGTCATCATTATCATCACTATCACCATCTTTTAACATTAACAATGTTTTTACACTGTACTGTGTTGCATTTTCAGATAGCAAAAATGCGCCAGAAATTAAACACTCCAGTACGTAGTGTACTTGCATTTTTTTTCAATCTTGTGTTTTTCAGCTAAGCTATGCATTTAGTGCATGGCATCTTCACTGTATTGAGCTTGTGTAAATTTACCTTTGGCTCTCAAATTTGCTGCTTTCAATATTAATATGTATATTTAGTATACTTTAGATATATGGGTATGTACCCATAACTCATTAACTACCCTCTATCATGTGTTGTGGTATATATAACATGATGACACGGTAGATGGTGGTTGGGTGTCTTTTGTGTAGATGTGTCTATAGTAGTATGCTTTACTTTTTACCTACATTTTTCTTGCTATGATCTTTACTATGCTGGTGTAGTAACATATGATCATTTACTTTATTAACTATTTCACCCACAGAGTCTTCATTAATACAAAAGGAAAGGAAAAAAGTCTAAAAGAATAACTAAAGAAGGCATACATCTTTATAATTACAACATAACATTTGTATGTGTTACATTACAATTCCTGTTCAGAAAGTTTAATATTCTGAAATTTAAACTTTAAATTTGATAAATTTTTGAAATTTACAATAGAGATGATCCTTAAAATTGTGCTTAATAAAAGCATTGTGCACATACGTGTTGTTACCTAGGTTTCAAATTCAGTTGTTTAATTAGGTGCATATTTTGTAACAGCTTTCAAAATTTGGATGTATAACCAGTATTTACTATTCATTCTTGAATGCATGATTTGGATGCAAAAGCCTAAAAGTGGTGAACAGTGCATGTGTACGCCATAATATTTGGAACCTTGATTACACAACTTGTTTGTCCATCTACACAAAGACCCACAACTTGCACATAACCGTAAGTGTCCTTGTTCTAACAACCTGTCAACAATTCCATAATTTGTGTCACTTAGTTGATCTATGGGGAACATAATCCTGAACAAGAAATTATACAACGAGATGCAAGAAAGACGCGAGTTTTTGTTGTCCTTGTTACATATTCATTGAGTAGTTACATATTATTTCATCTCAGATTTTTGCATAAAACATATTACATATTATAATAAGTGAATTCTGATTTTGTTTCATATCTGAGTAGGTTTTATCATTAATACCGTTTAATACACAATTAATAACAAATGACACAAAACTTTGTTACTGTAGACTTTGGTACATGTTACACCTCAGCTATCTAAACAGGATGTTGTTACACATATTGAGTAAACTTGAAAGTTATCTTCCCCCAACCCCCAATATAAATAGTTGTATGAAATCATCCTAGAACCAATGATAAAGAATGTTATTTAAATTTAAAAAGTAAGAAGAAGACGAAACATGTTCACAAAATTAGGAGATTTTACATGCGGTACCTGTGACATCTCCGCTATCTAATTTGAAATCAGCGTGAAGTTTTACTCAAATTGATTAAACGTGACAACTATCTTCTCTTTTTCCTTAAAGAATTAATGTTACAGAATCGTCCCCAAACCAATCAGTGCTCAAAACATCTGATAGCCCGACGCCCGGAGCTCCTCTAATTTCAGATCGGGCCCCACCTATAGTCTAAGTGAAGTGACCGTCTGGCTTGTCAAAACAAATCTAATTTGCCTGAGAAACACAAAATGTGGAATTTTATTTTCAAGTTGTTGAAGGATTAGTAAATTATTAACATTTTATTCCCATGTATGCCCCTTACCCATATGAGGATCGTCTACTTACCGTACTTCTATCGAAAGCCATAAACTTTGTATACAAAGCAAAGCATAACTAATTAATGGGGAATAGATTGCCTAGGTTATCTGTAATTAGTGCTCACTTGGCTTTAACATACATGTGATTCTATCAGCAGCAGGACAAAAATACTCTTTTAAAAGCTTTAGCTTTTGAAAACTAACTGATTTTTTAAACAAATTGGAAAAAACAAACTAAGTATGTTTATGTCTTCTATCCACGCATTACAGAAACCAGTCAGAACCAGTCTACTAAGGACCAAAACTGTTCGTAACTGGTCGTTGCGACCGGTGCAGTGGTGCGTGGCTGAGTAATTGGATTAAAGTTAACATGTGTATACAGCAAGCTGTTAATTAATTGATTATCTTAGTGTTGTAATCTGGAGAGTTTAGGCCAAATAAGGGATATTTCTTGAGGTGTTACAAGTAATGAATGGATCAATGGTGATCCATGATGGCTTCTGAGTCTTTTATTAAAAATCGGCCGTCCATTGGCATAGGTGAGATAAAAAGGAAAGACCTACTAAAAATGATTTCGTTAGAAGCACTTGAGTAAGGCTTGATTAAGATACAGCCATCCTTTTTTTCCATTTGCTATCAATATTTTATAAGAATCCGATATGTAATATTCTGACACCAAATCAATTTACATAATTGTGAAAAGGATTAAAAAAAATTTATTGCCGATTTTTTTTGGCAACTTTCACCATGAATGACAGCACAGATTCATCATTTCGACTGAAGATGAAACATGATCTGGAGTTGTAAAATTGGCACAACTTTGTTCTGGTTTCGGAACGTAACAGTTGTGACGCCATGTTACGTATCAGACATGGTGACAATAATTTTGAAGTTGATGATTTCCTTCTGTTGATGTTTTTATATGTATTTTTATGATTTCTAAGTAACTTTAATGTCAATGACCAGACACTTTTTGAGAAGCTTGGCATTGTGACGGCAATTAATTATGACACCCTCACCACGGACACAATAGAAGCTTTGCAATGTCCATAATATTTTACTTGAAAATTTCAATTGTTACATTCATTTTTCTTGTGATCAATTAATATATATATATATATATATATATATATATATATATATATATATATATATATATATATGTATATATATATATACTATCTTTATTGTTGATTTGAAATGGCGTAAGCACCAGCTTTTAGTTTTGTTTACTATTTCAGGAAATACTGCAATTTTTTAGAGCGGTAACAGGTATTTTATACGTAAAATAGGTTAAAATTGGGGGGATCAAATGACACATGACATGTGTAGTTACCAGATAGAGTGATGTTTGTTTGCTCTAGTGGTTCTTGTTTTTTCTTCGACTTGTGTATCTGTTTTTTCTTCTACTCGTGTATGTATTTATGAAGAGACAACGAAAGTGACATACAGAGAAAGTTCAGTTTCTGTAAGACAAAATACTCCTTGAAAACTCCTCGAAAAACAACTCTCTAGAACTGTATGAACCCTGTTACATTTTTATGTCATTTCATGCAAAAGCTTTGAGATGAAATTTGATGTAGAAATCAAAGTTTACTCCATGTTGTGGCACAGATTACAAAGTCAAACAGTTTCAAACAAAAATTGAAAAGTTAAATTGTTCACATTTTCAGCTGTGTTGCAAGGCAATTCCAGTTAATGCATAGCTGTCTGTCTTTCAGGAAGTTTATCTATAGGTCTGTCCATCAGTCTATCTGGGGTGAACTTTGTGCTTAAGGTTCATGTTTGTAATTTTCTAAGACACTATTTTTTTGTTCTAGTCACACAAGATGGTACATAAATGTTTCATGAGATGTATTGCATGCTTCAGTCAAAACTTGGTCTCTGTCATCCATATTTTACACCCTAATGACATAGCAGCATTAACCTTCACATTTAGCTCAGTTTCTCTGACATAGAATCATGTAATTGGTATATAAATTCATCATGGGGGTGATTGTACAGCAATCTTTGACGTTGTCTATAAATTGGATTAGTTGATATACTTTCAAATAAGTCTGCTCTGCAACTTTAATGCCGTGTGAGATTAAGGGATGAAACTTTGTATACTTGAGCATCATCACTGGAAGGTGTCATGTACCACATTGTGGGTGCTACACCTCTCCCTCAATAACTCGTACACAGCGTGGTCCAAAAACACAGATCGCAGTATAAGTGAGGGCCCGAGTTACCGAGGGACCTCTAAAACTTTAAAAAGAAGATGTCATCAAGTTGAACGTCGACAATGACAAGACTAGCTGGTGTGTGTGTGTGTGTGTAAAATGGTTTAGTACTTATTGTTTAATCGCGTTGGGAATAATTGTCAATAAAATGCTTTTTCTAATGAAGTTATTCGCTTTTCTGCATAAATTACCTTTATTTTCAAGATAACCGACCTTTGAAAGATTGTTAAAAATCATTACTCCAGGCGGTTTCAACACATCACATGTGTACTTGCAAAAATATTGTGTACCACATCACTGCTTTTTGCATCTAAATGTGGATATATTTTAATGCTATTGTTGATTCACAACAAAACAAGATTTTCTTTTTTCAAAAACTATAAACATTTAATTTGTGAAACAACAACCGTCGGTGTAAAAAAGTGATTTAAAAAAATGTTTCTATTAGTAAAATGTCGATGCCCCAATTTCATTGTAAGTGATAGTGAAATTTCTGCTAATCCTTGAGCAAACCTGCGAGTGTCTATTCGGGAATTTTAAGTTCCCTACAAACTTTGGAACTCGCTTCTCCATAATGAACCCTATCTGTGAAACACAGCTTTAAATGCATCGAGTATTCCTTTCGCTTGCTTCCCTTGCTATCGTTGATCACACTTGCGAATTAGTAGAATAAAGCACTAATTAATGTTAGATACTTTAATTATGTTACCTACATGACAATATTTATAACAGTGTGCAATAGGTCAATTGAAATGAGTTGACCTGACCCACTATTGTGATAGCTAGCTGTTATTCGAGTAGGATTTGCTTGCTTTTTAACTTTTTGTTTTAAAGAGTAATATAATGGATGCTCCCTACTATACACATTACAGTTGTAACTGTACTGACACTTTAATATACTTCACTAGTGTAATTTAATTATGCAGTAATATTCAGTGTATTACTAGTATTGTTTGTCACTCAAGTCAAGCATACAACCAGTTAAATAACACTGTAGCAGAACAAGCAATGGTGTCTGTATCAGCACTGTAACGGCAAGGTTAATTCTACGGGAGCATAGAATCTCCAACACTGAAGAATATATAGCTTTACACGTTTATTTTATGTCTTTCTTAATAATTATATTGCATGGAATGCTTTATTTCATTGCACTATATTAGGATTTCCATAGTAAGCATACCACGGTCGTATTTGGTCTTTCTGATCTTTAATCTCATGTACTTACAATGCCGGTCAGAATGCATCTGCCATAACACAGCGCACGATTGGTATTTATAGACTTGAGACCCATTGGTCTTACGCAGAGGTTGACGGGAAATACTTGGTCGTAAACTCACGAGGGAAACACACGAGTTGTTCGAGTGACACTTAACAACACCTTAGTAATTCTCATAAGTATGATGGCGGGCGGATTGCGATTCGCGCTTACACAAGCAATTTGTCGGTGGAATTACTTTATATGTGAAGACTTCTTGTGAAGATATTCACAACAGAACTTAACCATGTATCTCCGGAAATGATTATACTACACTAAATTTTGTTAAAGGGCTTAAAAGAGACCAAAACACGATGACTAAAAAGACCAATTTGGACCAACATTGACAATGGGAGACAAACTCGTACAACGTAAGTGCCAATCACAACCCGCCAAAATTGCAATATTAGTCATTTAAAGTTATATAACGTGATATTACAATACTTGTACAAAGTATTTATTGTGCCTAGCGACCATACAAGTCCTATGTATCTTCATGTACATGTATGTATTAAAATTTATCCCATATTGTTGACCATTAATATAGACCTATGAAACACTGAAAGTTAATATTTAATGCTGAGACTTCTAAGAATTATTTTAACATGAGCCACACACTATTTACCTTTTATGACACCAGAATTTATCACATTAGCAATGTTTAAACAGCAATGTAAATATATTTTCATGGAAGAGCTGACTAATGAAATAAATTGAATGGATATATTACACAACTCCAGTAATAATTGACGGAGTAACACCAAATTCGAACTCGGTCTGTATTTTTGTAAGATATACTTGTACACCAAATATGAATTCAGTCCATTCAACCATTCTCTTTTAAATTAAAGGAAACCGTTTGGTATGGACGGACTTATGTACGGACATACATGACCAAAGCAATATGCCCCATCTTCTTCGAAGTGGGTGCATAATAAATTACTAGCATTTAAAATGTTAAGATTTATTATGCACATTTATCATCAAATCACCACACGAAAAGACTTTACTCATAAAATAACATCTCAGATTTGCATGGAGTATGTATTAGGCCTATATATATATTTATTATCAACCTATCAGTAAAACGGTTTTAATTTGGTTCTTTTTGTGCAGTTTCTTTCCGGATCCAACACTATAGTTTACTGAATCCATATCACACTCTATTCGGACATGCGCATTTAAATATTTTCTTTGTTTCGTAAATTGCTCGTATTCTTGAACGCAACTAATGTTATATGGTAAAACGATACAAAAGGTTTTAAAATGATAGTCTTTATATAACTGATTTTATATCACATATGGTTACATTTACATGACGTCATTTTAAATTTAATCATCAATACAGTAACTTGATTTGAAGAGTACGATCACATCTCGCTGACGGGGCCAGATCACCACATCGAACTCGACGCTTCGTAATCTAGTGATCTGGCCCTGTCAACTCGATGTGATCCAACTCTCCAGATCAAGATACTGTATTAACAAGATATATTTATCATCAGGTCACCACACGACTAACTTTTATCAGATCTGCATAACATAAATTTTACGCACATTTAGCGTCTAAGTTAGCATAAAACTAGTCTTCAATCATATAATAACAGCTCACAGTGTCAAAAGTAGGCCAATGTAGGTCATGGTGTCCTACATTTCGTTTGGATGTGTAGTGCTCATCAATAATAATATACGTATGCAGTTTAAAGACTGTAGAGTTAATGATGTCTTAGAAACCAAGCTAAAAACAAACGTTTACCAGAATTACCAAAGTGTAAAAAGTAGATCAAGGTAGGTCATGGTGTCCTACTGTTTGTTTGTATACGTACTGCTCATCAATATGAGCTAATAATGTCTTAGAAATAAAGTTAAACGCAAAAGATAACCCGAGATAAACGCAAAATTTAACAAAAATTACCAAATTATAACAAGTAAGTCAATTTTGGTTATGGTATCATATTTTTTGTTTGGATGCTAAAGCAGGCGACACACAAACAAACCAGACAAAGCTATACTTTATTTCAGAACACTAACGTTATGGTCAATATCCCATCCCCACCTTGTATTTATCGTTGTTTAATGGTGCAATGAAAGCAGATTCACGCTCTAATTCTCTTCCCCTCATTCGGAACTATTTCGGATGTATGTAGGTGCTGTAATTTACAGAAAAATCATACATTTTATTCGCCGGAAATTTCTCCGCAATAAAGAAACTACCTCAGTTGTTATTTATACAATTAGATTGACTGTATGATTGACCGAGAGGTTACGAATGAGAAAAAAAGTTCGATTATTCGTAACTTCTTGGTTAATCCTTGTTTTGTAAATAGCTGAAGTGGTCCGAATGACAGCTATCGACATACATTCAAGGTATGATTCGTAGGATTGACCTCAAAGTTGGGGATGCTCTACCCCGATCAGATCATCACTCGGCCATTTACGTTAGGTCGTGAAATAACCTCGGAAGTATTTGTAGGAATACACATAAATTTGATGGGTTTGGTGATTCTCCTCCGGCTGAGTGTACCACATATGTTACGATTATGATTTTGTCTAATTCCGCCGCTATATTGTTCCATGTGAACGAAAGTAGTTAAGAATATAGTTCTCAATGGCGACGAATTACATCCGATGTTTCTTTCTCAACTTGACGGAAAAGGCCGAGGATATTCCGATTGGCTCTTCCATTCAGTTATGATACTAGAAAATGGAGGACGGAGGTGGTAAATCAAATGATCATTCTGAACTTCTCGTAATTACGGAAACGCACGAATGGAGAAGCCGTTAACAATTGTTACAATATAAAAATAATTAATTAAATTTCCCATTTAGTTGATAAGAATGTTGAACAAAGGTCACAGTAAGCAAATCATTCTAAACTTTGTGATACACGCGTGTATATTGTTGTATTCACGACCGTCGGGTATATAGTACTTTTGATGCCAAAATAGAGCATAAAATGGGTAGATATATTACAAAAAGTTACTGATGGATACAGTAAATCATATCATCGATCTATAGACATGTCGCCAACTGAAACAAACAAGCAAGAATATATATATATATATATATATATATATATATATATATATATATATATATATATATATATATATATATATATATATATATATATATATATGGAGATGCTGATTCGACTATAGTGCAACAGATGCATATAAAACGCCCAAATATAAAATAAAAATACAGGATTAGAAATATCCTTTGCCCGATAGGGTAGCCCGGGATAACTAGCAATAAATGCGGGCGATAATTTTTCTCACAATGACATTTTGGTCGGAAAACTGAAGAATATTAAAATAATTATATTGTTAAATATTAGAATATCATTTTATATATTTTCCAGAGGCAAACGTTTCGTTGCCAAATTGACTCTAAAGTAGTCTGCCCGAATGATCTCTATATAATCCGTAGTTGAGTGTTGGGTGACTGTAATTAGTAAGAGGCCACACTAATCCTCAGGCGTCGTTGACTCATTGTCTGATTAAGTAATCGCACTCAGTACAACCAAACCATCAGGGTGAATCCTTAAAGTAACAAAACAAGCGAATGTTTATCTTTTGTCAACACAATAACATATGGTAGCGATTTCTTTTATCTTCGGCGTGACATGGATTGCCTATGATTTAATATTAATTTTAACATTGAACCAATAACGATTGCTGGTGCCACGTAGAAAGTTTATAGTTACCCCGTAGTTTAGACACAGAACTAAGTTGAATGTATCGTCTGATTAACGATAACGTTAACCGTAATGATGATACACATAAAATATGGATAATATGGATAAATTTCTGGTCATGGGGTATCCTAAGTTCATGAAAGCTAACGGACAACAAGACACAGTAAAAAAAAAAAAGAAAAAAAAAAAAAAGAAATTGTTTCATTATGTTTTATTTGCCGATCTCATTGTTAAGCTGTCCTCGGCTCGGGGTACCTACAGCACTGTGCTTGAATGATCTCCATTTAACCCATAGCTGAGGTTTGGGTGATTGTTATCGGTAAGAGGCCACACTAATCCACAGGGGTCGGTTACTCATTATCTCATTAAGTAATTACCCTCAGTAGTATCAAACCCTCGTGGTGAATCCATAAAGTACCAAGACTGGCAAATGTTTATCTTTCGTCTACACAATAACACATGATAGCGATTTCTTTATCTTCGGTTTGACACAGATTGCCTATGGTCTAATATTGCACTTTGTCAGTGAACCAATGACGATTATTATTGCATACTATATTGACCTGTGTAGTTACCCGATAATGGCTGCTTTATAAACAAAAATTCCACTTAACTTGAACCGTAACGGTGTAAAATCAGATAAACATAAAATACAGTTAGGTTTCTGGTAGGGAGTATCTTTTATTATATACCTATACATTTTTTACTCAAGAAAGAGCCAGAATTTTTTCAAGCGTGGCTGGACCCACCCTGTGTTTAGGAACTTAATAAATTATCTGAAAATTGATAGGTATATGACAAAAATATCCTTATCATAGTAGATCATATCTTGTTGTCCGGATCATGATCCGGATTTTCCGATTCTGACAACTCGACGTGATCTAACAATCAAGATCGAATTACTATGTTAATAATATATATTTTTTGCTGATCTCTGATAGATTCAATAAGCATATATCAATCTTGTTTGACACTTTCCATTAGTAGGACAGATGATGAGTATTGTGTACAAATAGGACAAACATTTGTTATTCCTGTTTATTATGATTACACTGAACATCTCAAATAAATTACTGTGTAGACTTGTAACACATCTTCCATTTACAGAACTGATGATCATTTTATCAGTAATATTGGTAGGTATAATTTGAATTTGTGTTATTCCTTATTTGTTTTGTTTTATATTTTTTTTACAATTTAAGGTCTCATATAATTAAAGTAAAGGCTCATGTTGGACATTTAATTACAAAGACCAGAGACCAGTTTATAGATATTACTTTCTTTTCATTTCAATTAAGTTTAAAAAACAAATCACAATAAAGTGAAGAATAAATGTTAATTGTTTCTGTTCAGATTTCTATTTGAGTCTTCTGATAATCCCTTGTGCATTTATACACACATGTACAAAGGCACACACATATACACAGAGCCATACACATGCACACAAGTAATACAAATTCAAGAAAAGAGAAAATAATTGAATGTACCATTACCAAAAATGTACAAATATATTTTAATGCTATACAGGTGTTCTCTTAAATTGGTCACCTTACCATCAATATATATATATATATATATATATATATATATATATATATATATATATATATATATATATATATATATATATATAATATGGGAACAAACGCAGTTTAATGGATAACCAGTGAAATCTGGTGGGCAACCAGGTTTTCAAAAGTGGTTGCCCAGGGATAACCGTTTATTTTCCAAATGTTTCTACCTCTGAAATAGGTGAGAAAGTCAGGATCTAAAAATATAAGTAATTTTCTTTGCTTAAGGCTATCTTCCCAGTTTTTAGGGAAGTAATTTTAGGATACACTGTATATACATCATATGCTTAATGGAAGAGAATATTGAAGAGATAGTTAACAAGGAGGAGTTATCTCTATACAACGTACAAGATGATGTCTTTAAGATTGAGACAAAATTTTAAAAGTATTAAAAAAATGAATGGCAAAAGGTATGTATTGGTAAAGTGGAAAATATATCGTGAATCTTTTAATGGTTGGGAGCTGGAAGAAAATGTTGTCTTGCTAGTGAAGCAGTCCTAGCGAAGGAGTCCTGACGTCCAGTCTCCTCTAGGAGACACTGATTAATAGTCCTAAAACTCGTCGAAGTATTATATGTAAAAACTTTGTATTTTATAAATGGAACCAAATACATGCCATGTGTATGATCAACAAAAATAAAGTCTATTGATGAAACACTGAGTACACACGTTGTAAAGATTGTGCAAATATAATGAAATCTCAATGGTATTATAGTGGAGGAAATGATAAAATCAGAGATTAAAACCAACAAAAAATTACTTGTGAATGCAGAAAATGTGTAAAAAAAGACTCAACGCTCAGTTATAAAACGTGGATTTCACACTAATTTTATAATTGGATAAGCCCTAAAAAGAAACAAAAACAAGACTAAAGATGTTTTTGCGAAATTTTGATTTAAGTATAATTGCATTATAAGAAACGACACAGAATTTGCTTGATACAAATATACCAAAACCTGCAATAAGGACATTACAGCCTCATGTAATTCGTCTTCCAACATGAAGAGAAAATAAAGAGAATTCCACGTATACATTTTAATTATAAATATCAAAACTATATTCCACTATTTATTCATAATATGTCTGAATACGATTGTAATCTGATTATCAAAGCCTTCTTAAAAAACGATCCAAAACAAGAAGTATCAATAATAGCACATAATGACGAAACTATATTTTGTTTAGTAAAGATCTTATAGTTTATAAATCGGAGATAAATGGCGACATCCCCCATGAGGTTCTTGTTAAAAGAATAATGCAATTTCTCGAGATAGTTATCTCTTTATGCGTCAATTACTAGAGTAACTTGCTAAAAATCTAATGGATGAGACATTCACTGAAACAATAAAACAGTTAGCTTATCTGGATGGCACAGTGAATACGGCGAAGCCTGTTTAAGAGTCCAGACGTCCTACTCAATTTAAGAACAGTTATTTATCCATACGAATACAATAATTCATTTCAAAGATTTAATAAAAAAAACTTCATTACCACCAATCAGGAGGTAAAAAAAAATGGATCAGGAATTAGCGCAGAGGTATACCAGTATGTAAAATATGTTACGAAACATATCAAACTAAATTCTCTTGATAATCTTCACGACTACTACGTAATAAATGTATTTTAACGTTATGTGATATTTTGGAAGAATTCAGCTCTGTCTGTATGAATAATTACAAACTAGAGGCAGCATATTTTACTTTAGTCCACCCTAACTAGCTCACGATGGGCTAGTTTGACAATAGGTATGGTCAACTTAGAATTGCGAACAGATTATGCTAAGTTTTTAATGATTGAATCTAGAATCAGAGAAGGATTAAGTATGATGCCTGATAGATATGCTAAAGCAAATTATCAGTATTATAAAGGCGACCAAACAAGTGAGAGACCTGAGGGCAGAGAGGGAAGCGGAAAGGATGTCAGGACTGCTTCACACAAGTTCTAGAGAAAAAGCTTAATGTTCTGAATACTGGTGAACATGATTAATACAGTTTAAAGTCATTATGATCCTAGGTACCAAACATTTGTACCCAATGCCAATTAAAAACGTTAAATGAACAGACGAAGAAAAAGAATCTTTGAAGAAAATGTGATGTCTTGTAGGGATGAAAATACACCTGGAGAAAATCTAGAAGTAGATTTAAAATACTAACAGATTTGCACGACTATTTTAAAGATTATTTTTTGGCACAAGATAAACTAATTTTAAGTGAGGATGATTTATCTCTATTTCAAAACAAATTGATAGTACATAAAAATGGTACAGAACCTTCAGAACCTGAATAATTATGCACTTTAAAAAACAAAGAAAAATATGTTAGTCAGTTGTATATTCAGTTAGGAATTCAACCAGAAAAGATACATTTGACAGTTATATTCAATCAAGAACCGTGGCTAAAAAGTCGTCCATAGAACTTAGCACATCTTTATGACAGAAAGCAATTAATGAAAAAGAGTTTTTAAAGTTAATGAATAATGCTGTCTTTGAAAAACAGATGGAAAATTTAAGAAAGGAAACTAATGTATAAATATGTAAGTACATTTCATTTTGAAGGAGAACAATAATAGATGAAAATATGGTATTAATCAGTTTGCAAAAAGAAGACAATAAAATTACCAAACCAATTTATGGTGGCTTTACATCACTAGAAGTATGTAAGTTTTAGCTGTATGATTTTTACTACAAGAGACTAACGGACCAATATTGTTACAAAATTAAGTTAGTAATGACCGATACAGATTCTCGCTGCATAAATGTTGAAACAGACAACTTATACAATGGTTATAGAAACCATTAGGCATGTATATGGTCTTGGTTTCATTCTTATCGGTTATAAAGAAGAATATATTGGGTTTTTTTTGTTTTGTTGATCATTTGAAATATTATAATAACCAACTACAACATCTATTCTCTGTAAAGTATATTTTACCATCTCTGTTATCAATGGGATTTGAAAAATATATTTCTTTCTCAGACTGTCCTTCTTTATTAATGTAATTAGACTTTGTCGTTCGGTAACAGGGCTTCGCAATTTAAGTAACGAGAATCCTTGATGTTACGTCCTAACGAAGCAGTCCTAGTCAACCAGTACTAACGTTATGGCCCGTTCCAACCATTTCTTGTATTCACTATCATATTAAATTCATCGTGACTTATTTCATTATCTCTTATTGCTTTATTAAACATCTCATTAATATAATTAAACTAAGTTATAGCAGAGATTACATTCTTATCGTGTTTTAAAACTGTATTATATACCCGGTTGTCTCGTGAAGCTTTTGCATCAGAACCTAGTAAAGTTGCACCAAACCCTGTAAAGTAAGATGAATAGTAAGTCAAAGGCTACAGACCCCTGCAAGTCCTAAACTAGTAGCTGCAACAACTATTATACTGGAAACACTTGCCATACCAACCTCCACAAAGTTTAAAAACTTAGATATCTTTTACTTAAACATCTATAATGTTCTATCTCTTTAACTAAATAATTCTTAATTTTATTAATTTGCATGAGCCTAAAATTAATTCCCTGGTAGGTTGGTAATGATCATTCAGGCAGCAGTGTTCTTATCTGAAATTATATAAAAAAAACTAACCTGTTTAGTGGCTTGTATTCACAATAGTCTTTTTTTTGGTGTAATATATCTTTATCATCATCTCGTTAAATTCATTTGGCGTACATTCTTGAAACCAAACAAACGCGTTAAACTTGGTTGAAGGACATGGGTAAGGTGTGTTACTTGTTATTTTTCTAAAACAATCTTAACTCTATAACTTATATACATAAACAAAATTTTAAGTGTTTGTATTCATAGTGAAGTTTAATAAAATTAGGCAATAGGCTCTGGCTTTTCTTGGAGTGTGGCTGGGGATCTAGAGCTATATTGTTATAGCAACTATCTGATGACCACTGAGCCAAGTTTCTCTCATTGTAGGTATATTGGTTTGTTTATGTCCAACCGTCCGTCTGTCCATCATTCCGTCCATCTATCCGTCAGTATGTCCTTCGTTCCCGCATCCAGATCTTGTGAGCATAATTTCAAAAAACGTATCAACCTACACAAAATGAAATGTAATACCCATAATTGTATGCGTATATCGATGAACTGATCATTCAATTTGACATATTTTCATTTTCAAACTTCAGTATTGGCTTATTTTACTTGGCAAACATCTATAGTAGGGACATAAGTGTTTAACAAACAAAAATATTCTATTGTTAGAAGGAAACATGTGTGATATAACGATACTTCAGTGTCGTCGACGTTATTTTAAAGTTTCTTGGCAAGCACATCTCTCACAAAAATAATAGGAACTAAACCAAACCTGGCACGCATAATGCTGAAGTTGTGGGGCAACATATTTATTTTAGAATGGACCTCCACTGATTTGGTTCTGAGTGGGTAGGTTAAAGACACCTCTCCCCCTCATAACATATACATGCAATAGTTGAGATTGTTGCGATGAATGTTAAAGCCTTTTGCAAGCCCATATGCAAAGAAAACCACTAATAGGAACTTATTTAATCTTTGCGTAAATAATTTTGAAGAAACATAAATGCTTATTTACATACCAGTGGATCCCCTCTCACTAAGGATGGGAATTGCGATGGTAAAAAATCAATCGTAAACTCATCGTGAAAGGTCTTCTTTTGCAAAGTCATACACGAAGAAAGAAGTGGAATATATAATGGTCAAGAGAAGAAATATTTATCTCTGCCACTGAAAATTGTCGTTGGGTCCCTCCCCACCGTAATAATTTTAAAACACTGAGATCCCCACTCTGCTGACCATATTTAGGATTACTTGGTACGAAAAAAGGAACCCAGTAATCAACTGTGACCTGCCCCTGCCATCATTCCCACCCCAACTGCCATCATTAGCCTAACTAGATGTTTCTGGTATGTATGTATCCTCGTGTGCAGCTTCAGACTTCTTCTTTGACTAAACTTTTTATCACAACCTTCATATTTGAATGGTTTTTGTTTTCTAACAGTATGTATCCTCAGTTGGCGTCCAGCAGCCTAAATTCGCAAACCAATCTCATAAAAAATGACTCTTTTGTCAGCGAAGTATCCATACTCCTTAGAATGGGTTACCTTCGTTATATTCTAAAAGAGTATGACTGGTATGTAAATAAGCATTTATGCTGCGCAATATCCCAAAATGTATTAGGATCCCAAACCTATAATCATATACATATGTGGTAGTTTGTTATGACAAGAGAAATTATCTTGTGCGACTCCTTGGTGGATTTTGTGATCAATATAAATTCCCAGGATTTGGCCTCTTGGTTGTGTCTAAGAAAAATTGTTTGAAGTCCCCACACTTAAACCGAACACACGGGTATTTCTAACAAAGCGGAATCTATATGCGCATATTACAGTTATTCTTGGCCAGACCTGGGAAAAATAGTCTTTCTTTATTAAGTTCTCATGCTTTTTTTTCCTTTTTTTTAAAATGAGGCTTCTGTTCCTGATGTTACAAGGGAAGGATGAGTCCGAAAAAGCGAGACATACCGCGTATCGTTGTATCCCTTGTTCATGTGTCGCCGCTAGTTTGTGATTATTAAGTTGCATTCATCGAATTTGTTTCCCAACCTCCGTGTAACGACAGTTTCTATCTTCTATTAATTTTTTTATGCCCTCACCCCAAAGGTTGTGTGTGGGGGTGTGTCGGGGGTGGTGGTGGTCAGCGGAGTACATGTAGCTGGATATGAGCATATTGCCATAGTCCTGTCCTTCCGTCACAAAATCTGTTACATTTTTTGATGGATTGTCTTGAAACCTTGTGACTTCTTAACCATCATGTGTAGATGCGCATACTGTTCATGCGTTATTGACTTAGTTTATCGCTTCTAAATCTCCCAGTCTTAATGGAATGTTTTGAACCTTTGGTAGGCTTCTTTATAATCATATGAAGATGTGTATATTATTCAGGTTTCATGCTCGGATGGCTTAAGCAGAAGTTATTCCCTTTTATCGAAGAAGCAACCAAAATCATTCTTGAAGAGGAAGCGAAGGTCGCAAAGAGTGTACCTCATTGATGCTGCGAAACAAGTCTTTCTTGGTCGACAGCCAGGGCTGCCGAACCCTAATGACATCTGCTCACATGATCTTGGCGCCATGGAAAACAACGTGTATAGAAAATTATTTATCGGTGTCTACCACAGACGGTAGGGTAAAAGTAAAAAGGCCAAAGAAGGTACTGTAGGTCTTACGCCAAGACATTTGCAAGCTCAAAAATCACTTTCAATTACAAAGCGGCTTCACTTTCAGAAGAAGAATTTATTACTTATTTGACTGGAAGAGACAACAGCACCAGCGAATTATAATCCAATTACACTACAGTGATTAATTGCCGCCAAAACTAAAACAGCATGGGAACAGAAAAGACAAGGAAGGCGACAAACCGTACATCCGGAAGACAAATGCATCTGCACAGAAGATGACTCAAGAATTGGTTAACAAAAACCCCTAAGAAGTTTCCGATAAACAGGCGTACAATATTACTGCTTCAGTGAAAAGAGAGATAGGGAAAATTATACTTTGATTACTTTCATAAGGAAATGTAAAGAAAACAATCAGGGGCTGACCTTTTGTCTGCTCTGTCCAAGCAGCGCCAGAAGCAATGTGTGTGTGTGCGACACTGACTGGCAACTGAACCAGATCGAACATTTAATCTCGGAGAAATATTGCTACCTGTGTCTACTTACATACACTTAAAGCTTATCCATTGAAAGAAGCAGTCAACTTGTAGCTATGATCAGAGCTATAACAGAAATTACCATTGCCGTACTCTTTCTTTACGTCTGTGCTCACGTCACTGCGACCTAAACTGTCAAAGACGTTGTTTACAGGAACAGAAGTCAAGTTTTCAGGGGATCAGGAATAATTATCAAGGAAAACCCAGAACCTTCAGTGCTTTTGTCACATGCGAAATAACATTGCCCCAATATTGGCTGACCTTGGTATATGCGGAAATTTTTACGCATCGCAATTTCTGCACATCTTCATTACCAGAACAGATGGGTTTTTTTTTCTTTCTTTCTTTTTCGAATTTCTTGCAGGTAGTGTGCCTGTACATTATAGCGGTGGGGGGGGGGGGGGGGCATCATTGATGGCAAATAAGTTTACCTTGCCGTGAGGAACAGTTGGCTACCATACACAAAGGATTAAATCTGGGATGACCACCACAAAGTGGACGTTATTGTTGGGGACAGATGGCTACCATATCAAGTCAAAGAAATAAGTCTGGCACGGCTATTGGAGTGGTGGAATGCGCGACACAAAGTGAAATGAAACTGAATTTATTGAGAACAGCTCAATGTTTCTTATCAGAACTTGTCCACTGTTTTCTCAGGGTCAAATTATCTGCAATTGTCCTCCGTTCCCCAAGGTCAAATAATTTTGGTTGACTGCTGTAAATATTGTTGTTGATATAAAGTTGATGTTGGTTGACTGCTGTAAATAAGGTTGATGTTGATTATAATGTAGATGTTGACTGTTGTTGGCCCGCCCGATAGAATGTTGATGTTGGCAGCCAAAGTCAGTCTAATATTAGCCGTGCCCACATTTACGCCATACCAAGAGAACAAATCTCGGACTTTAATGACAGCGTAATATGTGATTTTTGTATAACCTAATGAATATTATATAGTAAATAGAATGATGGTTCTTGTATTATCTTTTTTTAAAATAAATGCATGAATCTGTAAATAATAATATTTTCGCTTCGCGTCACTCAAAGCTTGACGATTTCCATACTATCGCAAAATCATTTTGTTTTAATTTTGTCTTCGATAAACTTTGCACATATATACAAAAATATAAACATACATACATGCATTAGCATAACTAGATGTTTCTGGTATGTATGTATCCTCGTGTGCAGCTTCAGACTTCTACTTTGACTAAACTCTTTATCACAACCTTCATATTTGAATGGTTTTTATTTTCTAACAGTGTGTATCCTCAGTTGGCGTCCAGCAGCCTAAATTCGCAAACCAATCTCATGAAAAATGACTCTTTTGTCAGCGAAGTATCCATACTCCTTAGAATGGGTTACCTTCGTTATATTCTAAAAGAGTATGAGCTGTGAGGAGCGTGCGAAGTTTTAGAATTGCAAAGCGTTATGTAAATACCGAAAAGAAACTTCATGAGACTAAAAAAAGTGAAAAAGAGGCTAGAAAAGATTAACAATAATAATAATAATAAAAGCAGCAACAACAAAAAAACCAAAACTAAAAACAAAGAAACAAACAACGAATGAGGCATACACGAAGCGAAAAGAAACTTTAGAGACTATTAGACTATTTGAGGGCGAATAGCAATCATACGCGGCAAAAACAGATGAGAAAAGAGACCTGCACAAATACAAAAAAAAAAAACAAAACAAAACAAAAATAAATAAATAAATTCCCCCCCCCCCCAAACTATGACACTTTTTACGAGGACGAGAAGAGAAGATATTCAACGATGTGGATATAGGCGAAAAGAAGCTAAATAAGACTACTATACACGACATAAGTGCAAAAGGATGATTAAACGAGGCGAAAAGACGCATAGACGCAAAAAGGGACTTTAGAGACTATAACAGGACGAAAAGAGATCAAACTAGGCGAAATGAGAAGAAAGAGAAAAAAAAGAGGTCTACATGAAATAAAAAGAGGCTAAAAATTAGAAACTGAAAATGGACGCTGAGAAAAAAAAAATTTGTTTTAAAGTAGAATAAATGAAGCGAAGAATGCCATACTACTAAAGAGTTCAAAATCAAATGGGAAGTGGCAGAAATTGTATGAAATTCTTTGATCTTTTTCAAGAGGATGGGGTGGCGAGAAGAGGCCATGATGAGTGAAAGAGAAACCGACATTCGTGAAACGGAACAATTTGAGGCGAAAAACGAGAAACTGAGTCAAAATATGATCAAAGAGCCAAATTAAATGAAAGGATGCTAAAAATAGATTAGTGTTAATAAATGAAAAATACAGTTGGACAAAAAGACTAAATTACATTAACTGGTAAAAGATAGTAAAAGTAGATGCGACAAAAAGAATGAAGAAAGTAAAAAGATATACGAATAGGCAAAATCAATCAGCTAGAAAAGAATGCTACAAAGGAAAAGAAGATTGAAAGGGTGAAAAGCAAAAAAAACACCAGACGAAAATTGCAAATTCAGCGGTAAAGGTGCCTGCCAGAGAGAGAGAGAGAGAGAGAGAGAGAGAGAGAGAGAGAGAGAGAGAGAGAGAGAGAGAGAGAGAGAGAGAGAGTAAACGATTTTTAGTGAGGTGGAATGAATTGTCATGATATATAAGCTTAATGACAAGAATCACAAAGAATTCAATATAACCCAAAAAAAAGCTCGCCGGAATACGAAACGATGGAAAAAGTAAAAAGGAGAAAAGAAAGGTGGTTCCCTCCCCCTTTAATTTTCCTTTCTCTCTGTCTTTCGTCTTTCCTTTTCTGCCATTCCATCCTTCCATATTTTCTTTTGTCTCTCTTAATTTTCTTTTGTTTGTTTTTGTTGTTGTTGTTGTTGACATTTTAGAAAATGCGATTTAAAATTAGTTACTATAATTGATGCAATTTTCGCCTTGCCTTGAAAAAGAAGCTTTGTCGCTAATTCATGCATATTTTTTATTTTACTCCCAACGGTAATTATTTTTACCATAAATTTATCAGCACACACAAAATATCAACAATGCTACACCTGGGTGACATGATACAACTTGAACGAATTTCATTCACATCGACCCTCTAAATAGTTTCTAAATTTGAACAACGAATGAAGAACAATTTGATGTCCTAAATTGGTGATAGAACTAACGTGTGTTTAAAAGGAATATATAAGAAACCTATTTTTATTGTATCAAAATTATCAAAGAGATACAAAAACAAAAAGGATTTATCTAATGAGATGCAAGTGTTTTTGGTCCTTCCTGTCATCATGGTATGCATGAGTAACACTTCCTTTATATAAGCCACATACTTAATGGGATAACCAAATTAGTTTCATTTGAATGATTGTCTTTTTTTTCCACTTTGTGCAAGTTTACCAAAAATTAAAACGATAGTTGGTTAACACTGCGTTACTCGGTTACATGTGTCAGTACGTCTTTCTGGTTTAAAAATCGCATGTTGCCTTTGAAAGTTTATTCGTTGATCCGTTGATTTTTGTGTCAGTACGTCTTTCTGGTTTAAAAATCGCATGTTTGCTTTGAGGGTTTATTCGTTGATCCGTTGATTTTTGTGTCAGTACGTCTTTCTGGTTTAAAAATCGCATGTTCGCTTTGAGGGTTTATTCGTTGATCCGTTGATTTTTGAGTCAGTACGTCTTTCTGGTTTAAAAATCGCATGTTCGCTTTGAGGGTTTATTCGTTGATCCGTTGATTTTTGAGTCAGTACGTCTTTTTGGTTTAAAAATCGCATGTTTGCTTTGAGGGTTTATTCGTTGATCCGTTGATTTTTGTGTCAGTACGTCTTTTTGGTTTAATAATCGCGTATTTGCTTGCTTTGAAGGTTTATTCGTTGATCCGTTGATTTTTGTGTCAGTACGTCTTTCTGGTTTTAAAATCGCGTGTTTACTTTGAGGGTTTATTCGTTGATCCGTTGATTTTTGTGTAAGTACGTCTTTCTGGTTTAAAAATCGCATGTTTGCTTTGAGGGTTTATTCGTTGATCCGTTGATTTTTGTGTCAGTACGTCTTTCTGGTTTAAAAATCGCGTGTTTGCTTTGAGGGTTTATTCGTTGATCCGTTGATTTTTGTGTCAGTACGTCTTTCTGGTTTTGAAATCGCGTGTTTGCTTTGAGGGTTTATTCGTTGATCCGTTGATTTTTGTGTCAGTACGTATTTCTGGTTTAAAAATCGTGTGTTTGTTTTGAGGGTTTATTCGTTGATCCGTTGATTTTTGTGTCAGTACGTCTTTCTGTTTATAAAATCGTGTGTTTGCTTTGACGGTTTATTCGTTGATCCGTTGATTTTTGTGTCAGTACGCATTTCTGGTTTAAAAATCGTGTGTTTGCTTTGAGGGTTTATTCGTTGATCCGTTGATTTTTGTGTCAGTACGTCTTTCTGGTTTAAAAATCGCGTGTTTGCTTTGAGGGTTTATTCGTTGATCCGTTGATTTTTGTGTCAGTACGTCTTTCTGGTTTAAATATCGCATGTTTGCTTTGAGGGTTTATTCGTGATCCGTTGATTTTTGTGTCAGTACGTCTTTCTGGTTTAAAAATCGCGTGTTTGCTTTGAGGGTTTATTCGTTGATCCGTTGATTTTTGTGTCAGTACGTCTTTCTGGTTTAAAAATCGCGTGTTTGCTTTGAGGGTTTATTCGTGATCCGTTAATTTTTGTGTCAGTACGTCCTTCTGGTTTAAAAATCGCATGTTTGCTTTGAGGGTTTATTCGTTGATCCGTTGATTTTTGTGTCAGTACGTCTTTCTGGTTTAAAAATCGCATGTTTGCTTTGAGGGTTTATTCGTTGATCCGTTGATTTTTGTGTCAGTACGTCTTTCTGGTTTAAAAATCGCATGTTTGCTTTGAGGGTTTATTCGTTGATCCGTTGATTTTTGTGTCAGTACGTCTTTCTGGTTTAAAAATCGCATGTTTGCTTTGAGGGTTTATTCGTTGATCCGTTGATTTTTGTGTAAGTACGTCTTTCTGGTTTAAATATCGCATGTTTGCTTTGAGGGTTTATTCGTTGATCCGTTGATTTTTGTGTCAGTACGTCTTTCTGGTTTAAAAATCGCATGTTTGCTTTGAGGGTTTATTCGTTGATCCGTTGATTTTTGTGTCAGTACGTCTTTCTGGTTTAAAAATCGCATGTTTGCTTTGAGGGTTTATTCGTTGATCCGTTGATTTTTGTGTCAGTACGTCTTTCTGGTTTAAAAATCGCGTGTTTGCTTTGAGGGTTAATTCGTTGATCCGTTGATTTTTGTGTCAGTACGTCTTTCTGGTTTAAATATCGCATGTTTGCTTTGAGGGTTTATTCGTTGATCCGTTGATTTTTGTGTCAGTACGTCTTTCTGGTTTAAAAATCGCATGTTCGCTTTGAGGGTTTATTCGTTGATTTTTGTGTCAATACGTCTTTCTGGTTTAAAAACCGCATGTTTGCTTTGAGGGTTTATTCGTTGATCCGTTGATTTTTGTGTCAGTACGTCTTTCTGGTTTAAAAATCGCATGTTTGCCTTGAGGGTTTATTCGTTGATCCGTTGATTTTTGTGTCAGTACGTCTTTCTGGTTTTAAAATCGCGTGTTTGCTTTGAGGGTTTATTCGTTGATCCGTTGATTTTTGAGTCAGTACGTCTTTCTGGTTTAAAAATCGCATGTTTGCTTTGAGGGTTTATTCGTTGATCCGTTGATTTTTGAGTCAGTACGTCTTTCTGGTTTAAAATCGCACGTTTGCTTCGAAGGTTTATTCGTTGATCCGTTGATTTTTGTGTCAGTACATCTTTCTGGTTTAAAAGCGCATGTTTGCTTTGAGGGTTTATTTGTTGATCCTAGTTGATTTTTGAAGATAGTGATAGCAACCTTGCTGGGACACACCGTCTGTACTCGCGTATAACTCGGGTCCAAATGCAAACAACACAGACCCTGATCTGCCGTCACATAATGCGCCGGCATATCAGGTCTATGTTGTTTGTTCTACTGATTAGTCCTTACAAACTGCATAGACCCATATCTGCCGGCGCGTTATGTAACGGCAGATCTGGGTCTATGCAGTTTGCAGTTGCTATCGATTATACGCGAGTACAGACGGTAGTTTCTTCCCACTAACACTAAGCCTGTATAGAAATCTGAGGAAAGGAAGACTCTGTGAGAAAGAAATTTGTTTGGGGAACCGACCATATTCAATAGCACTACAAAATCTTCTACTTTGGAAGAGGTGGTTAAATAGTTGCTGGGATGCAGTATATCATGGAGATGTGTTGATGTTTGGAGAACAAACACATCAAAGTATTTTTAGAGATTAGAGGGAGCGTCACTTAAAAAATAATAATAATAATAAAAATTTAAAAAATCAGCCGAATCCATAATGGAGAGAATGAATGGCGTGGCTCAGCATCTCGTGCAGTCTAAAGTAAAACACGTCACTGTAGGCAGAATAGTTTGGCGAATAACCCAACCCTGTTTTAAGGGCTTATATCGCTGTTTTGATTAGAGTCCCCACACACTACGAAGAAAACCTGGTTCATTTGAACCAGCTGGGTATGACAACCTGTTTCTTCAGGTTGCCTACAAAGTTTAAATAATATAATCTTCTTAGCAGTATGGGAGAATAAGCAATGATCAGCAGAGTTCCCAAAATACCTTCTTTTGCCAACTTTCAATAAATTTCCCCAAAAATGGGTTAGAAGGAAAAATGATAAACCTTATTGTGCATCTAAACCAACCACATATCTAGCCTTCAAAGTTTCAATACAATCTTTCAAGCGGTTTAAGAGAAGTATGACAAGCTGACTTCTAATATTAAGCCTTTAATCTTTGACAATGTTCCAAGAAATTTCCCCAAAAATTTACCAGAGGACAAAAAGTGAATCTTTATTGAGCATCTACATCAACCAGATATCAAGTCTACAAAGTTTCAATAAAATCCTCCAAGCAATATGAAAGGAGTAGTGATAATAAACTGAATTCCCCCAATATGACTCAATATTAAAATATATTTCAAGAAATGTCCCCGAAAATAGGCTGAAGGAAAAAGAGTAAACTGCTAATCTACATCAACCACGTCTAGTCTGCAAAGTTCCAAATAAAATCCTCCTAGCGGTATAGGAGGAGCTGCAAAGACTAACTCAATTCCCAACATACCTCTTTTGTGCATTTTTTTAATGTCCCAAAAAAGAAATTCTTCTGAAGAGATACATGTAGGTAAATATTTATTTCTTCTCTTTGGAAACAGCTGTTTGATTTTCCAGTGGATCAGAATTTAAATTTTCAAAAATTTTATGTCTCATTTAGGATAAGGCTGCAATGTTTACATGTGTAACAGCTTAGTTTAGTTTAATGCCTGTAAACATTTACAAAATCAGTAACCGTGTAAATGAACACACATGTGGCTATCAGTGATGCAGAAACTAGCCGTTCCAATTAAATAATATATTTCCACATCTCTGCTAAGGAGGACGTTCAGTTTTTCTTAATTCTTTTCATAAAGTATAGATAATTTTCACATTGAATGTTGCATTGCTAGGAAAAAGCCAAAGTTGACGAGAATTGGTTGTAGTGTAAAATACACAATATTACGTATGTTATAAGGATGATTTACTGATAATGCTGACAAACATTTCTTTGAAATATGCTATTCAACTTTGAAAAACGTGTGCACTAAAAAAAAAAAAAAAAAAAATGTTCGCGAAAAAAACCCCCAACCTTTATTGGACCATTTTACAATTTTTATTTCTTTTGTTGAAAGAAACACCGTTTGTAAGCCACTGCAAAGTTTTTCTGCCATTGTAGATCCTACAAAAGCATCCTGAGCACATGTCCAGACAGTACGACTGGTTGCATCAATTTTTTCATCATATACATATATGTAGCAGTACTGGATAATATCACTGTAATCTTGAGGATGTTTTACCCCAATTCTCATATATATTCAGCAAAGATAGGTCTTATAAACTGAATAATATTATAACAAGAGGTAAAAGATGTACAGCAAATAAAACAATTGCAAGTTGAGCAAAGTACTAAATGCACAATGTCCATGGCTTACATATAGATAGCTGTCAGCTGTAACCCCAACATGCAGATAGGGGGAAATGTATCACTAAACAGCATTGTTTTGGTTCTTGTCTACTGTATATATGTTTAAAATTGGCAAATGTTGCAGCCTTATTTAGGGCATACTTTCTTTTCAGGGCTCAAAATTAATGCTAATCATAGATCTCAGATCAGTAAATCTGCTGAAGGACGATTAAAACCACAACCCTCACAAATCCATTGTATAGTATATACCCTATGCCGGTTGCCATTATAAGTGAGCAAGCGGCCTTGTTTTCTGATGTATCTGATAAAACATGAGATGGCTTTCTTTTTCATGTTAATTTATATCTTTATTTTGTTAGTTGAGTACCTGCCAAGTAACTGCACTTGAAGAGGTGCAATGAATGCCTGTTGCATAAATGGCCACATGTTTTTCCATGCATCAAGTAAATAAACGGTGCAGATTATCAAAACAATCAGCACATATCAAACTATCCTGGTACGCTGGCCTATGGAATGTCGTTACTGTCGGCTGATGTCAATTTCTTTTATGAGCATTGCTTTTTATAATATATTCATAAGTATTTCAAGTGCATGTGGTGTCTAAACCAATATACACTGTATGTGCACGTGCTTTGGGCATTATATGCAGTGCATATTTCGATATATGCACTAGTTTTTACATTATGTGTGGTGCATTTTATCATATATGTGGTAGATGCTATTATATTCAGTCCATTTAACATTATATGAGGTTACTTTGCATGATAGAGAATTCACTATACATATAGCGCAACTAGCAATATCTGTGGTGCTTCTTGTTTTATACGAATATTCATTATATGGTGTGGATATTTCTATAGATGCGGTTGATAACTCATTTGTGGTGAAGAAAACATGCAGTACTTGTAATGCAATGTACGTTATACGTGGCCCTTTCAGCTTTTTGCGGTGCTTGCAACATTATGTGGTCCTTTCAACTTTATATGTGGTACGTTCAACATTATGTGGTCCTTTCAACTTTATATGCGGTAGTTTCAACATTATGTGGTCCTTTCAACTTTATATGCGGTACTTTCAACATTATGATGATGAGGTAGCTACTTTCGGAAATTCTAACTGACAAGACCGATAAGGACCAAATAAGAAATATCACTGGGGGAACATTTATAGTGTACTTGGTCGGTCATGTCATCTGCCATGTTTAAGTCCAAGAAAATATGGCTTTGAATGATGTTTCATACTTTTTGGATGAACGGGTTGATGACAATGTATTTGGAATGTTGACAGATGCAGATTTGTTGTGAATGGGAATTGATACTATTGGTGACAAAGTACATTTAAAGGAAAAGATGTGAAGGGCCAAATTTATACAATTTCTCTGACAAGAGACGGCATCAACTGTCAAGCAAGGCTTTATCAAGATTGCCAGTAAAATATTTATATTTCTTTAAGTTTAACAAAGATTTACAGGGGAGATAACTGATCATGATAAAATGTCTTAAACGTACATTGCACAAGAACCCAGAAACGGGGGGGGGGGGGGGGGGGGGGGGGGGGGGGGGTACAATGGGAAGAGAAATATGTTTAAGTTTATTATTAAAATACATACTTCAAACTAATTTTGTAAATTATGTTTTCTCTCATTATTTTCATTCCCAAAATGTTGTGTTGTATTATCACAATATGTCGCATTTTAGCAGTACATGTAGTCTAGGGTTAAGGACTTTATGATTATATCTGTGTGTATAATGGCAGTTTTCTCTCTTATGTCTTAAATTAGCAAATTTCATCAACAACAAAAGCAATATTTTATATAACATGTCCTTTCTTTCATGAGCATCTTCATTATGGCACCAGAATAACTCGTAGCTCCATCTTTGTCACACAAGGGTCATTGATCTTTTAAATTCATCTAAATCAATTAATGATCTTATGGTAGCAAAAATGACCAAGCACGTACACAGTCAGAAGATAAGAGTTGACGAGTTTAATGATGACTTTTATTGAGGAGATATACATTGCATGTTTATTATTGACTGCTGTGGCTGTTGTCTTCTCCCCATTTTGATTGTTAAAAAAATAAAAATAATTGATGTCCATTGTCCAAAGGAGGGCTGGGTGCAACTTCATGAGGAGGGCAGCACTTCAAGATTGACCCACAAGATGGTAAAATACTTTCAGTTAACTACTAATGGAACTGATCGTTTTTTGATAATCTTATAATTAATTAATTTCATACTAGATCATAGTTGGGATTTTCATGACATGGCATTAAATGTAAATTCATAGTTATACTTCATACCGCCCAAAAATCAAAAGAATTTTTTTCCTCATACATGTTTTGGGTTAGCTAAACTCTTCATGTGTCCAAGGTCTAGCTGAAATAAAATGAACCTTTCAAGCCCTGTGGAAATCACTGCCTATACTCGCGTATAAGCCAATACCAACTGCATAGACCCAGATCTGCTGGCGCATAATGCAAGGGCAGATCTGGGTTTATGCAGTTTGTAAAGACTAATCAGTAGAACAAACATCATAGACCCCGATCTGCCCGCGCATTATGTGACAGCAGATCAGGGTCTATGTTGTTTTGCATTTGGACCCTGATTATACCCGAGTATATACAGTGTGTGATCATGTGTAACTACCTATTACTAGGAACTGAAGCAGAGATCCTCAGTACAAGAAAGAAAGTTAAAGCAAGAATTGTAATTGTTATTAAGTTTATTTGTTTCTTTACTAAGTCACATAGAATATATTGAGTTTATTATACTGGCAATTTAACTTAATTTAAAATAGTTGTCACCAAAAATATATGCATTCACTACATCACTCTCAACAGCATTCCAGCACGATTTGTATGATATTGTCATTGAATTTGTACAATAATAATTTCAGTATCGTTAGGTGTTTGGTTTTAGTACAATGAACTTTATTCATTTAACATGGAAACATTATTTACATTGATTAAATTTAGGATTACATTATCATTTAAAACACTTAAAAATGTACTTTTTACAGCTGACATGAGTTACATACAATATCTGAATTCACAACAATTCATATATCTGTATTTTCATATTCATATAACCGTATATTCTCGCGTATAAGCCGATACCAACTGCAAACTGCACAGACCCAGATCTGCCGTCGCATAATACATACTCATTTTATCAAATTACCATCCATCAATTAAATACATCAGATCCTACTGTTAGTGCTGAAACAAATACCTAATTTTATTATTTGAATATTTGAAGTCTCTATTTGATTTGTATTCAAATATTTGTCGTGATGTCAGCATGAAATATTCACAATTGTCACCACTGACTTGTGTTGAATCATAAGCCACAAAACCAGAATTTTGAAAGGTTTTCACAAAATATCTTAATTTGAGTACGTACTTATCTACGTGACTTCAGTTTTCATATCTCCATAACGTTTTATTACCAGCAAATTCATGGAGAACTGTTTTGAAAACTAGGCTACAAGCATTATTTTTGTTGTCATTACTAAATGAAAGCTGATCATAAATTGAGTCGAGTAAGTACTCAAGGTTGAGAAGTTTGGTGCAAGCTTGGTTTGATTGGATGATTTTATCAGTCTTTAATTCTCTTAAAATTCAAAAGGTTTTTCACAAACTTAACACTTACATGCATTTTCTCCAGTATGTATCATCTAAATATTTGCTTCCATACTTTACAGATATACTGTATGTTTTTTTTTTTTGCAGTATGTATGTTCACTTGCAGCTTCAGAGGTACACTCCTGTTAAATATTTCATCACAAACTTCACATTTTTATGTTTTTTTTTCTGCAGTATGTATCATCATATGCACCTTCAAACTTCCACTCCTCCTAAGCAGTTGATCTCATATATCACACTTCAATGGGTTTTTTTACCAAGTATTCTCATGTGCTTCCTCAATTTTCCATCTACACAAAATATTTCAGGACAAACTTCACACTTATATGGTTTTTCTCCAGTGTGTATCCTCGTGTGATATTTCAGATGTTCACTCACACAAAACATTTCATTACAAACTTCACACTTGAACGGTTTGTCTCCAGTATGTATCATCATGTGCACCTTCAGAGGGTTACTGCTATTAAAGATTTTACTAAAAACTTCAGATTTAAATTACTTTTCTCCTGTATGTAATCTCATGTGCACCTTCAGGTATTCACTATATCTAAACCTTTTATCACAAACTTCACACTTAGATGTTTTTTCTCCAAAATGTATCCTCATGTGTACTTTCTGACTTCCTCTGTGTAAAGCTTTTATCACATACTTCGCACTTAAATGGTTTTTCTCCAGTATCCTCATGTGTACTTTCTGACTTCCTCTGTGTAAAGCTTTTATCACATACTTCGCACTTAAATGGTTTTTCTCCGGTATGTATCCTCATGTGCTTCTTCAGATTTCCATTCAGACTAAATATTTTACCACAAACTTCACATCTGTACGTTTTTTCACCAGAATGCATACATGTGACAGAACTAGGATTTCAAACCAGTAGATTTGCAAATTTTTATCAGTAGATTTTTTATTAGCATAAATTTTACGTTTCAAGGGGATGGTAAACAAAACCGGTGATTTCTTGTGCCATAATATGTATTCTCTTCATACTATAATAAAATAGCAAGTTTGAACATGAATCAGATTCAGATTCTGATGGAAAATAATAATGACTTATTAGGAGTCAATATATACTCCAATAATAGTTGTTTATCTGACAGTTCACTGCAAAATTTTTCTTTTATAAAATCCAATAGCATTTTCAGTTTCGTTCACAAGATCACTGTCTAGTGATTACTGATGACATTCATTGTGATTATTAAGCTTCACACTTAAAAGGCTTTCAATAGTTCTCTGGTCCAGTTTTCCCCTTGAATCTCTTTGTATTTTGCGAAGAAGGAAGAATGTCCTCTCTGTGTCAGCATTAGAATGTTGTATAGACAGAACAAACATGCTCAGCCTGCAAAGAAGTTCTAACTTCAGCTTTCCTGTTGCTGGGTTTGTAAGGTTGCTGATTACTCTCCAATATTCATCCAAACTATCTTCACAGCGAGGAGGAAGTTCCTAACTTGGACTTAAGATGTATTCCTGAGCCTCATCCTCAAGGGTTTCTTTCTCTTCATGGCTCAGATTCAAAAATCTGTTGGCAAGTTTCACCACTTTAAATAAAAAAATAAAGATTGATTTAGACTTGAAATAAAAATGACCCAAAAAAATATGTGATGTATTTATGCTTTTATGAATAATTATTCCAAACTTAAAAATGAATTATCTTGTAATATATTGTATCTAGAACAAAATCTAAATTTATGTGCATGAAAACTTCAAATAGTTTATGAAATACAAAAGATACACAAACTTAAACTCTGATATCCAAGCACTGTTGAACTTGTAATATTTCTAAGCCGGTGGTTTCTTAGCATTGGGAGAAAGCACACATTTAGAATTGAACGAAAAATGTAAGAGCTGCCCTCTTAAAACATCTGTAACAATACAATACCAATTAAACTGGAAAAAATCAAAATACTTACTCCAGTGTGTCTGCCGAAATCATTTTTATATGGTCAGTCTCTTCATTTTATCACCCCTCCGCCAAGGGTCGGCGGATTTTTATCAAAGTTTCAGAAGACATCATGGACCACCTTTGATCCCTTTATTACTTATAACACCTCAAAAACATCCAGCATTTGGCATAAAACTCCTCATATTCCAACAATAAGGTAATCAGTTAGCAGCTTGCTGTGTACACATATCAGCTGTTCTTTAACAATTCTAATCCTATTATTCTGCAACGCATCATTGCACCGGTCGTTGTAATGGTAGGATATTTTCGGTCCCCAGTAGACTGGTTCTGGCTATTTTCTCGAATGTGTTGACAGAACGTGTAAAAATACCGTGTTTGGGTATTTTTATTTTTAAAAAATTAAAATTCTTTTAATTTTCAAAAGCGGTAGATTTGAACTACTAAACGGTATGTGCGGTAGACGGCCTTTAAAACGGTATTTTTGGTTTACCGCTGGTAGAATCACATGTATGCCAGTATGTGTCATCATGTGCACCCTCGAACCTCCACATTCAAATGGCTTTTCTCCAGTATGTTTCCTCATGTGGAAATTCAGAGACTTTCTCTGTGTAAATTTTTTATCGCATACATCGCACTTAAAATGTTTTTCTCCAGTATGTCCATTCAGACTAAACATTTTACCAAACTTCACATCTGTAGGTTTTTTTCACCAGTAAGGTTCATCATGTGCACCCTCAAACCTGCACTCCTGCTAAACATTGCATCATACACTCCACATTTGAATGGTTTTTCTACAGTATGTGTGTTCGAATGGAATTTCAGACTTCCACTCCTAATAAACATTTCATTACAAAATTTCACACTTAAATGGTTTTTCCCCAGTATGTATATTCGTGTGCTCCTTCCTAAATATTTCATCACAAACTTCACATTTAAATGTCTTTTCTCAAGTACATATCCTCATGTGTACCTTCAGACATTCGCTGTCTAAACCTTTATCACACACTTCACATTTAAATGGTTTTCCTCCAGTATGTAGCTTTATATGCTTCTTCAAATGCCTAGTCAAACTTAACATCTGATCACATACTTCATATTTAGCAACAGGTGTCGCCGCTACAGTGCGCTGGTTATAAAGCTAACATTTTCTCAAAATGGAAACCTCATTACACCTGGTACTTCCTCGACTTTCATATGTCAAAAGTCGACATTATTACATCCGAATGTATTCATGGCTGAAAGGTCAACTGTCCATATTTGGCATATTTGACATCGGGGATTTCCAGAACATATTCAGCGGAAATAAACAGAACAGAATGATTCAAAATGCATAAAAACTCATAAAATGAAGATATACGCTCACCTATGCCTGTTTTAAAAAAAAAATACTTTGAAGTTCTTTTTATAAGAATAAAGGTAAAATGTGAACCAATATTTGTGCAAAACCCCAGAATTATTTTAAAGGTCACCTATGGTGGCAAGAACCGTAACTCTTTCCAGCTTGTGCCTACGTAACAAATGTAAACAATTACAACAGTACAACATAAATTGGGTTCTAAAACACATTAAATATTCATTTTATGAAAAAGCATATGTTTATACCAAGGAATCTGATTATACAAACGTAATGTCAGTCATTGTACAAAATTTTAGTACAACGTTTGTTGTATAATGTATTTTCGAGGTTAGATTCGGCATATGTGACTGTGAGAGAGATATTATCATTGTTAGGCTATCTACTACATGTAAGATTCATATCTAGTGAAACTGGTGTTCATATTACAATTTTCATATTTAGTATAGGCGAATAAGAGGTAACAGTCAAACCATTTTCCAGAATTTGGCAGAAAAGAAAACCAATTCTTGTCATTTTTTGTGAATATCAATATTAACATTGTCATAATGAAGAACAGAAAATCAATCTATAGTGTTTATCTATTTATCAAACATAACAAAATATTTCTTGAGAACTAACTCAGTGCCAGTTCCTTCTTTCTCCGTTTCCACATTTTAACACTTGCCTCTACTTTATCAACTGTGTAATACTGCTCAAAATAATGGTCAGAATTATTTTGTTATGGCCACAGATTTTATTTTAAAGATATCAAAATTGACAAAAAAATATCTTATCATAACTAAATTTTAAAATGGCAATATAATAAATTGTAATTTCAGATCAATGTATTGTTACGACTCTATGGTTTAAGAAAAATGTAACAGAAAGAAAGTGAAACCAACAAATCAAGTAAAAATCAACAAGCAATTTATTACTAGATAATTAAAATGAAAAATCAAAAAGTCACTTACAGTAATGTGTTTTGAAATCCTAATAATCCAATAAGAATGATTGTTCTAATCACAAGTCCTAAATATAGAATGTGTCCTTGAATGTTATTATGTGTTAATGGTCTCCAAAGTCCTGATGTACTAGAAATCTTGATGTGCTGAAGTCAAAATGAAGTATTCCAAAATCTCTGAATAAGTTCAGTTAAATTCCAAAATCATCAATTAAAATCCAAAAATCCAAAAGTTTATGAGCACTGTTATAATCCAATGAATATTTAAAATAATTCCTCTCTTAGAATTTGGAATGAATTTTCACAACTGTAATAGCTCTTTACAAGACTGATGGTAATGTCAAAACTGAAAAAATGTCCACCAAACATGATATATATAAAGATTGGTCACATGACAGAATGTTCTAGATTGGTCACATGACAGAATGTTCTAGAATGTGTGTCATCTTAATGGAATTTTTACTTGTAAACAAAAATCAACCTTGACCTTCAAATTGAGAAAACATATTGATCAAAACAACCTAATTCAAGGACACTAGTTATACATGTTTTTCCTAATAAACATAAAGATTTAAGCAAATATTAAAGTGAAGAAACATTTATAATTTCTTAAAATATTTATAATATTATATAAACATCATACATAACACCTCCCCTCATAAAGAAAAAGAAAGATTTATATAATAAAGCTTTCTTCTGAATATACATCTTATACTATAATAACCAAAATTACATAAGAACATGTTTTATGATACTGGACTTAATTACATCAAGCAATATTACATTTCTAGGCACGTGAGAGTGCATCTGCAATCACATTGTCTTTTCCCCTGATGTGTTTGATGTCAATGTTATATTCCTGCAATATCAAACTCCATCTCAACAATCTCCGATTTTTATCTTTCATTTTGTTGATGAAAGTAAGGGGATTGTGATCACTGTACACAATAATTGGAGAAAGAGCTGAGGTAACATACACTTCAAAATGCTGTAAAGCCAATATCAAAGCCAAACATTCCTTCTCAATTGTGGAATAATTTTTCTGGTGCTTGTTTAGTTTTTTAGAAAAATAACACACAGGGTGATCCACACCACTTTTGTCTTCCTGAATCAATACTCCACCAACCCCTACATCACTTGCATCAACAGATAATTTAAATGATTGGCTAAAATTTGGTGCAGAAAGAACTGGTGCATTCTTAAGCATGGCCTTTAACTTGTCAAAAGATTCCTGACACTTGTCAGACCAATGAAATTTGGTTTTCTTACTCAATAAACTTGTCAAAGGTTCAGCAATTTTGGAAAAATTGGAACAAAATTTCCGATAATATCCAGCCATACCTAGAAATCGCATCAGTTGCTTTTTACAAATTGGAACTTGAAATTCAGAGATAGCTTTGACCTTAGCTTCTATAGGTTTAACTTGACCTTGTCCCACAATATGTCCTAAAAATGTGACACAAGCATGGCAAAACTCACTTTTGCTCAAATTAATTGTCAGATTCGCATCGTTGAGTCGATCAAAGAATTTTCGAATGGTTTCCAAATGATCTTCCCAGGTGTTGTTGTAGATAATGACGTCATCGATATAAGCGTCACAATTATCAAGACCAAATGTTATCATGTTCATCAGACGTTGAAACGTTGCAGGCGAATTTTTCATTCCAAACGGCATGACTTTATATTGATAAAGTCCATCTGGAGTTACAAATGTTGAAATTTCTTTTCCCCTTTCCGTCAGTGGAATTTGCCAGAATCCTTTTAAAAGGTCAAACTTGGTGACATATTCCGCATTTCCAATTTTATCAATGCAATCGTCCATTCTTGGGATTGGAAATGAATCAGTTTTGGTGACACTGTTGACTTTTCTATAGTCAGTACACATACGGAATGTATTATCTGGCTTGGGAACAAGAATACATGGTGAACTCCAGTTACTTTTACTTGGTTCTATGAAATCATTCTCCAGTAAATACTGAATTTCTTTCTTCAGATAGTTCTGTTTGAGAGGATTCATCCTATAAGGATGCTGTTTCACAGGCGCAGAATCTACAATGTCAACGTCATGATAAATTTTACTTGTTCGTGTTGGAACATCAGGAAACAAGTGCTCATAGTCATGTAATAGCTGTTTTAGTTCATTTCTTTCCTGTTGTTGTAGATGTGAAAGTTTCTGGTCTAGGTTGTTCAATATTTCTGAATTCCGAAGATTGGTTATACCAGAGTCACTATAGTCTGATTGTATTCCATCGTTGATATCTTCACTGTGTGGGACAGGTACAACTAAATTAACAGAATAATTAGCTGAGCTATCTCTGTCAAAATATTCCTTTAACATATTTATATGACAAAGTTGTTTCTGTTTCCGTCTCCCAGGAGTGTTAATGATATAATTTAAGTCATTTACTTTCTTTTCAACGGTATAAGGACCATAAAATTTAGCCTGAAGAGGATTTTGAGGTATGGGAAAGAGAGCCAGAACTTTGTCACCAGGTTTAAAACTCCTTTCCTGTGAATTTCTGTCATACCTTAATTTCATTTTTGACTGGGTAGTGTGAAGATTAGTTCTTGCTACTTCACAGGCCTTTGACAACTTGTATTTGAAATCAGAGACATAATCAAGAAGATTAATCTTCGAATCTTCATTTGAAAGAAGTTTCTCTTTCAATAATTTCAATGGTCCACGGACAGTATGACCAAAAACTAGTTCAAAGGGACTAAAACCCAACGACTCTTGAACTGATTCCCTAACAGCAAACAACAACAAATGAACACCCTCATCCCAATCCTTTTCTGTATCAAAGCAATATGATCGAATCATATTCTTCAAAGTTTGATGAAATCTTTCCAAAGCACCTTGACTTTCAGGGTGATAGGCAGAAGATTTAAACTGTTGGATGCCTAATTCATGCATAACTTGTTGGAAAATTCCAGACATAAAATTTGACCCTTGATCTGACTGGACAGATTTGGGAAGGCCAACAAGTGTAAAAAACTTCACCAAAGCTTTCACAATAGTTTTAGTTTTTATATTTCTCAGAGGAATTGCCTCTGGAAATCTTGTAGATGCACACATGATGGTCAACAAGTATTGGTTGCCTAACTTGGTTTTAGGTAAAGGACCAACACAGTCTACAATTATTCTACTAAATGGTTCATCAAATGCAGGAATAGGTTGTAAATGAGCCTTACGTATCTTCTGATTGGGTTTTCCTACCATTTGACAAGTGTAACAAGATCTGCAGTATTTAGAAACATCACTTTTGAGTTTCGGCCAATAAAAATGATTCAAGATCTTGTGATAAGTCTTACGGACTCCTAAATGACCAGCCAAAGGAGTTTCATGTGCTAAATTAAGAATTTCCTGTCGATATGACTTAGGAACAACAATTTGATAGCTCACTGACCACTCGTCACCAGCGGGTACATCAGGTGGTCTCCATTTCCTCATAAGGACCCCATTTTTCACAAAGTAACACACTGGAACTTGTGTGGCTTCAGTTTCACTAATAGCCCTCTGAAACAAACAAGATATCTCGGGATCTTGCTCCTGTTCAACGACAAGGGATTGTCGTTTGTCACCCTGAGTAGGACAAAGAGAATGAGTTGCCAAAAGAGGATCACTGTGATCAATACCATTTGATTGATCAATACCTGAGGAAAAAGTGACCTCATCAAAAGACTGACCAATACATGTGTCAGCTAAAGGAATAATATCATGATCAACATCAATCTCAAGAGCTCTTTTTGCCATAGCTCTAGTAACTGCACAAGCAGGGTACAAATCAGGGATTTCAGTTTCGACAGGATCAACTTTCTGATCCAAACAAGGCTTGTCAGTTACAAGTGGATTAACCACAACCTTATCTCCAGCTAGGTCATTGCCTAGTAATAAATGAACACCCTCTATGGGTAAAGAAGTCACTGCCCCAACAGTCACAGGTCCAGAAACTAAGTCTGATGCCAAATTTACACAATGAAGAGAAACATTTACAAAGCCGCACTCTACTCCCTGAACAAGAACACTTTCACTTGAAGAAGACTCCTCAGACAAAGGCAAAGTACCTGATAATAAAAGACTCTGAGAAGCTCCAGTGTCCCTTAATATTTTAATTGGGATAGGTTTGGCAGAATCACCAATAAGTGATATAGAACCTTCTGACATGAATGGTTCATAAGCCTCCAAAATAGAATCAGACTGGGGTTTGTTTGACCCAACAAATGTATTGCTTTCAATACAAGACCGTGACCTTGACCTCGTAGAAATAAGAGCATTTGGAAAAGCTCTGTGTTTTCTCTGTTGCTTATTTTTCAACTTGAAGCAATCAGAAATAACGTGCCCTTTCTTTTTACAATAAGTGCACGTAGGAAGAGATAAGGATTTCTGATCAGTCTTATCAGATGTTTGATTCCTAACAGTTGTGCTGTTGTGAAATTTGGAAGTACTCGAATGAGATTGAAATGGTTTTTTACCAGAAAACTGCTGAGGACGATTTATTACCAAATGAAATTTTGTGAGTCAAGGAATAATCATCAGCCATACGAGCAGCATTTTCCAAAGTTTCCACATTCTGCTCGTCAAGATAGGTTTTAACATCACTATGGATGCACCTCTTGAACTCTTCAATTAACTTTCTCATGCACTCTATCCCCTCCTGGATAGGTTTTGAAATGAAATTCTGAACATTAGATGCCATAGTAAATGCTTGTTGGTTTCACACAAAAAAAAATTTCTCTATTAAAAATCTTTGCCAAAGACAAAAAAAAAATTCCGAGACAAAATCAATATGAATTTCAAAAATAACTTTAATATCTCTAATATGCTTTAAAGAAATTCAGATCCCGGACGACGAGCCCCCAATTTCTGTTACGACTCTATGGTCTAAGAAAAATGTAACAGAAAGAAAGTGAAACCAACAAATCAAGTAAAAATCAACAAGCAATTTATTACTAGATAATTAAAATGAAAAATCAAAAAGTCACTTACAGTAATGTGTTTTGAAATCCTAATAATCCAATAAGAATGATTGTTCTAATCACAAGTCCTAAATATAGAATGTGTCCTTGAATGTTATTATGTGTTAATGGTCTCCAAAGTCCTGATGTACTAGAAATCTTGATGTGCTGAAGTCAAAATGAAGTATTCCAAAATCTCTGAATAAGTTCAGTTAAATTCCAAAATCATCAATTAAAATCCAAAAATCCAAAAGTTTATGAGCACTGTTATAATCCAATGAATATTTAAAATAATTCCTCTCTTAGAATTTGGAATGAATTTTCACAACTGTAATAGCTCTTTACAAGACTGATGGTAATGTCAAAACTGAAAAAATGTCCACCAAACATGATATATATAAAGATTGGTCACATGACAGAATGTTCTAGATTGGTCACATGACAGAATGTTCTAGAATGTGTGTCATCTTAATGGAATTTTTACTTGTAAACAAAAATCAACCTTGACCTTCAAATTGAGAAAACATATTGATCAAAACAACCTAATTCAAGGACACTAGTTATACATGTTTTTCCTAATAAACATAAAGATTTAAGCAAATATTAAAGTGAAGAAACATTTATAATTTGCTTAAAATATTTATAATATTATATAAACATCATACATAACACCTCCCCTCATAAAGAAAAAGAAAGATTTATATAATAAAGCTTTCTTCTGAATATACATCTTATACTATAATAACCAAAATTACATAAGAACATGTTTTATGATACTGGACTTAATTACATCAAGCAATATTACATTTCTAGGCACGTGAGAGTGCATCTGCAATCACATTGTCTTTTCCCCTGATGTGTTTGATGTCAATGTTATATTCCTGCAATATCAAACTCCATCTCAACAATCTCCGATTTTTATCTTTCATTTTGTTGATGAAAGTAAGGGGATTGTGATCACTGTACACAATAATTGGAGAAAGAGCTGAGGTAACATACACTTCAAAATGCTGTAAAGCCAATATCAAAGCCAAACATTCCTTCTCAATTGTGGAATAATTTTTCTGGTGCTTGTTTAGTTTTTTAGAAAAATAACACACAGGGTGATCCACACCACTTTTGTCTTCCTGAATCAATACTCCACCAACCCCTACATCACTTGCATCAACAGATAATTTAAATGATTGGCTAAAATTTGGTGCAGAAAGAACTGGTGCATTCTTAAGCATGGCCTTTAACTTGTCAAAAGATTCCTGACACTTGTCAGACCAATGAAATTTGGTTTTCTTACTCAATAAACTTGTCAAAGGTTCAGCAATTTTGGAAAAATTGGAACAAAATTTCCGATAATATCCAGCCATACCTAGAAATCGCATCAGTTGCTTTTTACAAATTGGAACTTGAAATTCAGAGATAGCTTTGACCTTAGCTTCTATAGGTTTAACTTGACCTTGTCCCACAATATGTCCTAAAAATGTGACACAAGCATGGCAAAACTCACTTTTGCTCAAATTAATTGTCAGATTCGCATCGTTGAGTCGATCAAAGAATTTTCGAATGGTTTCCAAATGATCTTCCCAGGTGTTGTTGTAGATAATGACGTCATCGATATAAGCGTCACAATTATCAAGACCAAATGTTATCATGTTCATCAGACGTTGAAACGTTGCAGGCGAATTTTTCATTCCAAACGGCATGACTTTATATTGATAAAGTCCATCTGGAGTTACAAATGTTGAAATTTCTTTTCCCCTTTCCGTCAGTGGAATTTGCCAGAATCCTTTTAAAAGGTCAAACTTGGTGACATATTCCGCATTTCCAATTTTATCAATGCAATCGTCCATTCTTGGGATTGGAAATGAATCAGTTTTGGTGACACTGTTGACTTTTCTATAGTCAGTACACATACGGAATGTATTATCTGGCTTGGGAACAAGAATACATGGTGAACTCCAGTTACTTTTACTTGGTTCTATGAAATCATTCTCCAGTAAATACTGAATTTCTTTCTTCAGATAGTTCTGTTTGAGAGGATTCATCCTATAAGGATGCTGTTTCACAGGCGCAGAATCTACAATGTCAACGTCATGATAAATTTTACTTGTTCGTGTTGGAACATCAGGAAACAAGTGCTCATAGTCATGTAATAGCTGTTTTAGTTCATTTCTTTCCTGTTGTTGTAGATGTGAAAGTTTCTGGTCTAGGTTGTTCAATATTTCTGAATTCCGAAGATTGGTTATACCAGAGTCACTATAGTCTGATTGTATTCCATCGTTGATATCTTCACTGTGTGGGACAGGTACAACTAAATTAACAGAATAATTAGCTGAGCTATCTCTGTCAAAATATTCCTTTAACATATTTATATGACAAAGTTGTTTCTGTTTCCGTCTCCCAGGAGTGTTAATGATATAATTTAAGTCATTTACTTTCTTTTCAACGGTATAAGGACCATAAAATTTAGCCTGAAGAGGATTTTGAGGTATGGGAAAGAGAGCCAGAACTTTGTCACCAGGTTTAAAACTCCTTTCCTGTGAATTTCTGTCATACCTTAATTTCATTTTTGACTGGGTAGTGTGAAGATTAGTTCTTGCTACTTCACAGGCCTTTGACAACTTGTATTTGAAATCAGAGACATAATCAAGAAGATTAATCTTCGAATCTTCATTTGAAAGAAGTTTCTCTTTCAATAATTTCAATGGTCCACGGACAGTATGACCAAAAACTAGTTCAAAGGGACTAAAACCCAACGACTCTTGAACTGATTCCCTAACAGCAAACAACAACAAATGAACACCCTCATCCCAATCCTTTTCTGTATCAAAGCAATATGATCGAATCATATTCTTCAAAGTTTGATGAAATCTTTCCAAAGCACCTTGACTTTCAGGGTGATAGGCAGAAGATTTAAACTGTTGGATGCCTAATTCATGCATAACTTGTTGGAAAATTCCAGACATAAAATTTGACCCTTGATCTGACTGGACAGATTTGGGAAGGCCAACAAGTGTAAAAAACTTCACCAAAGCTTTCACAATAGTTTTAGTTTTTATATTTCTCAGAGGAATTGCCTCTGGAAATCTTGTAGATGCACACATGATGGTCAACAAGTATTGGTTGCCTAACTTGGTTTTAGGTAAAGGACCAACACAGTCTACAATTATTCTACTAAATGGTTCATCAAATGCAGGAATAGGTTGTAAATGAGCCTTACGTATCTTCTGATTGGGTTTTCCTACCATTTGACAAGTGTAACAAGATCTGCAGTATTTAGAAACATCACTTTTGAGTTTCGGCCAATAAAAATGATTCAAGATCTTGTGATAAGTCTTACGGACTCCTAAATGACCAGCCAAAGGAGTTTCATGTGCTAAATTAAGAATTTCCTGTCGATATGACTTAGGAACAACAATTTGATAGCTCACTGACCACTCGTCACCAGCGGGTACATCAGGTGGTCTCCATTTCCTCATAAGGACCCCATTTTTCACAAAGTAACACACTGGAACTTGTGTGGCTTCAGTTTCACTAATAGCCCTCTGAAACAAACAAGATATCTCGGGATCTTGCTCCTGTTCAACGACAAGGGATTGTCGTTTGTCACCCTGAGTAGGACAAAGAGAATGAGTTGCCAAAAGAGGATCACTGTGATCAATACCATTTGATTGATCAATACCTGAGGAAAAAGTGACCTCATCAAAAGACTGACCAATACATGTGTCAGCTAAAGGAATAATATCATGATCAACATCAATCTCAAGAGCTCTTTTTGCCATAGCTCTAGTAACTGCACAAGCAGGGTACAAATCAGGGATTTCAGTTTCGACAGGATCAACTTTCTGATCCAAACAAGGCTTGTCAGTTACAAGTGGATTAACCACAACCTTATCTCCAGCTAGGTCATTGCCTAGTAATAAATGAACACCCTCTATGGGTAAAGAAGTTACTGCCCCAACAGTCACAGGTCCAGAAACTAAGTCTGATGCCAAATTTACACAATACTTACAGAAGCCCAATCTCCACTCCCTTCACCTGAACAAGCAACACTTTCACTATCCTTTTTCCTCTGGTACACCCCACTCCCCCTTCACCTACCATCACCACCCCTCCAAAGGCAGAAGTCTCCTACCCCTATACCCAACCACTTGAAAACCCAGTGCTCCACTTAATAATTCTCCACCCCCCCCCACCTATCACACTCCCCCAATAAGTCCCATCCATTAACCGTATGACCTCCACCCCCCACTCCACCTCCATTTTAAATTAGAATCCCCCACAACAAATGTTATTGCTTTCAATACGTGTGACCGTGACCTTGACCTATTTATTTTTAATCCCACTACTCCCACCTCTCCAAATTCCCCCTCACATACAAACCACATAATCAACAAAAACCCCCAATCCTCCCACCCTCCCACCCCTATCCCAAACAAAAACCCCACCTATCCCTACTTCCTCTCACCTTCAAACATCACCTACAACACCTCATAAATCAACCACCCCTAATATCATAATATCCCAAATTCCTACCACCTCCATCTCAATCCCATTAAAAAACCCCTCCCCCATCATCTCTTCCTCCAACAATCCCCCCATCCCAAAATATCTACCCTTCCACCACCACCTCCCACCTCTCCCTCCAAAACCCCCCCTAAACCCCCCAACATCACTACCCTCACTTAAAACCCCACCCACATTCATCCCCACAATCCCCACAACCCCAACCCAAACACCATCCCACACACCCCCACCATTCACTTAAAATCCCATCCCAACATCCCCCAACTCATCCCACTACCCATCAATAATTAAACCCCCCCCCCCCCCCCAAACACACAACCCCCCCACAAATCCCCCCTCCCCCCCCCCCCCCCAACCCTCTCCCCCCACCCACATCCAAACCCCTCACCCAAACCACACACACCACATCAAACCCTCCCAACCTCACCCCTCCTCCTCTCCCCCCCCCCCCCAA
>JAQPZY010000018.1:0-25290 GCA_029931535.1 Margaritifera margaritifera
TGGAACTGAAATGATAACACTTAAAATGTATGTCTAGCAAATCGCTAATTTTTAGACCGAGGAAATTTTGTTTGTATTTTTGCGCGTGTCAAGACTTGTAATGCAACCACTGTAACGGCAAAATAAAACCCATCGTTTTCGGTGACCTTATCGATATGACGTCAAAAGAACAGAATCACAGCTTTCCTTGTCGGGTCCACTATGTCCCTTTCTCTCTGTCTGTTTTTCTCTCTCTCTCTCTGTATATATCCAGAGTGTATTTGACACGCTTTCCTTCGCGGTTCAGCTATGTATGTCTGTCCAGACGTCCGTCTGTTTATCTCTCCTTTCTCTCTCTTTCCTCCTCTCTGGAAAAATATATATTTATATATATTATATAAATAAATATATATAAATATATATATATAATATAGCCATCTTACCTACTCGACAGTCTAATAAAGCAAGAACCTTGTTATCCCAATATATTCACATTACTAAAGGAAGTATTATCGTTCAAACAATTAACATTTTCACTTTCGAGTAATTTTGTTTACATTACACCGCAGGTTCCTGCTTGTAAACGATGGTCATATCTGTAGTTTTTGCCTACCTGCATACAATTTCTGGGGGCTAGCTTAAACTCATGCCACATTAACGTTGAATGTCATTCAGCAACTCATTCTATAATTCTTGACGCAATTCATTTCCGAGCACCAACGTTCAAAGTGTCTATTTTCGAATAATCCATATATATATATAATACTATATATATATATATAATAGTAAATGCCATTTAACTACTCGTAGTCATATCAAGCAAGACTGTTATCCCATAGTTCACATTACTAAAAGAAATAGTCTGAACAATTTTTGAGAATAGACTCACGTATATTTTATCTGATTACTGTAGCATAGTATTGTCCATTCATTGTGTATTTCTCTGGTATAATGTGTTTCAAAATTGTTCCACGTGTGTTGAAGAACATAGTGTTCATAACGTTTCCAGCAGATTTGAAAGGACATGTTGTTATAGGCGACGGCGAACGTGTATGTTTCCATACATTACTTTGTTTCTTACTGTCGAGTTCAAAGCAGTGCATACAAGTAACACGTATGTCTTTCTTTACATATACTTCCAGAGAAACGACTCTTTATTTTGAAAGAGATATCCTTGGGCAACCTTTTCTTATATCATCTTCAATCCCCACCCCCCAGTTCCATCACTTAAACGTGTTATCTCTCTAATGATTCCATATTTAATAATTGATTTAGATCCATAAACAGCATCCAAGTCAACTTTTATCTGTGCAAAGTATTTTCCTAATTTTGCATCAAATTGTATCATCACTATCTGTTCGAAAAAGGACTCTTGTCTACAGATATAACGTAGAAACAGAAGTCGCCGTCATTTGTTTTAGAACTTTTCGATCAACCCTCGTAAATGTCAATTGATCGTAGCAGGAAATGATAATATATCCATTTAACCGTAAAAAGACTACAGAAAAATATAAGTTTTACTAATTAAATTACTTATATCAATAATAAAATAACTTTTATCACATATTTGGTACACTTTACATATAGTGTGAGCAGTTTAATATTTTTGATATGTTAACATGTTAACATATCACTTTATGTGAATCTGATTGGTCAAAATAAGCCCATGAAATTCTTGCGCAGTATTGTCTTTACTGATTGGTTGCGATCGTGGGAATTTTTTTTACCGATCGTTCTGGAACTTTCTTTCTTTACTATTACTATCAACATTTTGGCAGCCATTTTTCGATTCAATTGCCCAAGGGGTATCGAGAAAAAAAAGGAATACATATATATATATATATATATATATATATATATATATATATATATATTCATATTCATATACATATACATATACACATTGTATCATTATATTTTAACGTTGTTTAACGTTGTTCAATATCACTATTATTGTATTTTGTTTTATTACATTTTTATTACTAGTTAGGAAACGACAACATGGCCAAGTCTGGTTTTACTCATATCAGCATATTATTGTAATATTACACTGGATAGGACGTAAATGCACATTTTCCTCACATTAAGTGATACAAATTGCAAGATTTGATTGGACAATCATAAGTTTATATGACTCTGTACATCCCTTGTTTAACGGAGTATATAATCATCATCTGATGCAGGTGACGGTACGTCAAAAAGTAAGGTAAGTTTAATTGCCATCTCGACTATGTAGCATATAATAATATAATAATATAATTAATGTTGCCATGTTTGGTATTAGTAATTCCTTTTCCTTCATTTTTAATAGCTTTACAATTTATTGGGTATATTTCAGAGTTTACATTCGCCTGCTTTCATTTTAGGGATACATTTAATAAGCAGATATAATTATTGCAATTATTTCATATGACAGGATGGTGTCCATTACTGAATAGGAAATCAATCAGACTTAATACAAAGTAACAAATCAGCAAAATTTTAAATTTGTCATATTGGCTGATAGACCAATGAAACTGGTGCATATCACCTGCCTGGAGTTTTATGGACTTTGAGCCATATAACTATGTCTTTAAAGATTTTCATCTAAATTTTAATGATATTAGAATTTTTATTAGGAGAATATGTATTTTGAATTGCAACTACATGCAAATATAAAATAAATATACATGTGCACTCATGTATTTACATAGTTCATATATGTATTTATATGTAGCATGATGTATGTTATGTGTTTATATATTTGCATAACAATTATACTGTGTATAAATAGCTGATCTTCCAAAATTTTCCTAGCTTTAAATAGTAATATACCCAACTGGCAGAGACATATAGACATATCTTAACATGAACACATTTACACGATACACAGACATATATACATGTCAACACGACCGTATGTACATGAGACACAGACATATAGACATGTCAACACGACCATATTTACACGAGATACAGACATATAGACATGTCAACACGACCGTATGTACATGAGACACATACATATACACATGGAAGCACGACCATATTTACACGACACACATACATATGTACATGTCAAATTGATAATATGTACCTGAGACACAGACATAAAAGTATTAAGCATATTTTCATTATACAGTGATGTGCCGGCATTACGAATGTAATTCAGGAAGTACTCAGTAACAAATATTTTTTTATGGCTTATTTTCAAATTCACAATTTATATTTCAAATTGATAATTCACACTGCCATTATTCCGCACGGTCTCGTCCTTGGAAACAGAAAATATAATATTGACAAACTTGCATTAGATTACACATTTGTATCCACGTTTCCTTACGGTGTTCTGATAGATATGGTCCTCATAATAGCTGCCTGAAAAGTCTATTCATTGCCGTTAATTTTATTTCAATCTTCAGTTGTCAACTTATAGAACTGAACTAGTCATATTTTCCTTAATGGTGACTTATTCAACAGTTGTTTAATTAATTTATTTAACTAGCTATTTAGTTTAGTTAGTTAGCAGATTAGTTCGTCAATCATTAGCGCTTAAAAGGCGGTAACATTTGTATCACAGAGACATACCAGAGACATTTAGTTATTCCGCGTGATTTCTTAGAAGCTATTGTCATATATTTATAAATATCAGCATCATTTGGTAACGTAAGTTTTGTATTCCCTTAAATCTTCATAATTTGAAATGTTTTTGCACATACAATTGATATTTGTCAGTTATATATAGGTTCTTTTTTTAGGGGGATTTGGAGTATACCGAATGTAGCTTTCCCGAGGCAAGTGCTGTGAATCCTTGAATTTTGTATCATTCGCAAAGGTTTCATATTATACATTTGTTTATTCTTTGCGCACAGTGTTCACATTGAAGCTTTGTGATGGAGGTTTTGTAAGTCCAGAATTCTCTGCAGTTTTTCCCTAAATTGCAATGGGTTTGGTATCATAAAATTATTTTTATTGCAAGGAGATTACAAAGAGTCGCTTTACTATCATAACGATTATTATTCCTAGAGATCTGTATTAATTTCTACCTGATTGTATCTTTCGACTAGATTGTATCATTATGCTAGATTGTATCATAATTGTATTCCTTGCACGATTTCTTTATTGGAGGTGACATTAAAAAACTAATTTCCTAAACTTATGTTATTTTTCTAATCCTGGAATGTTTCATCATTTAAATAGGGTTTGCTCATAATTTGATGATTGTTTAGAACTTTTGTGCATGTTATTTACATAATCTCGATTTTGTACATAGGTTTTCGTTGTTCTTGTGGAATGTATCAAAACATCATAAAGGATTTGTTATCAATAATTTTTAGGATAATAATATTTCATTTTTTGAATACCATTTCAAATTGACCATTGTTTTAGCTAAAGGATCTGTATTTTAAAGTACCTAAGAAAGAAATTAGACTGTCTTGTATACCTATGGTTAAGTGCTAGGCTGGGAGCCTTAAACGCAGAATCTTATGAGCAGCGGCTACATGACTGCCACTACAAACTTAGGACTAATATGGATATATATTCATGCAATTTGCCTGTTAATATTAGTTACTTATCTATAGCATTATATTCGACTATATATTTATCGGATTTATGTCTTTATTTGCATGCAACTTATATCATGAGTGTAACAATAATAAAATGCTTACTACTTTCTTTCTTTGAAAAAACACTGATTACAGGTTGGAAAAATAAAACAATAAAACATATTTAAAATATATATCCTTTTTCCAAATGTGATTACCATCTACTCCTCTACCAATGCGCGAAGTTGGGGATTTTAGTATTCTATGTTTAGTCATTATGCCAAAATTTGATATCAGTGTCTGTCTATATATAGTAATATATAATATATTATATATAATATATATAATATATAGTATATAATATAGAAATATAATCCGCCATTTTACACCCATGCCTTCGAATAAATTGTTCCATGATGCTGATACATGTACTGTAGAACGAGGGAACATGATTTAATAGCTTTTATTAAGGTCTTAAGAATGAAATATAAAATTATTGGTGAAATATCTTCCATGTGTAGAAACATATCCTTGTATTATCACATAAAATATACGATGCTACATATCCCATCATGCAATGCAACTTATGGATGTATACTCCTATAGGAGCTATATTACCTAGAAGACAACAAGCATCTTGTGACCTAGAATAATAAATGGAAACTGCGTTACCTTTCAGGCATGTACATTATATTTTGCCTAAGGTGTTTGACTCGACATCGTTCGCTTCTCAAGGAAATTACCTCCTCTGTAGGCCTACTTATATTGTCAACAACGTCAAATGCCGATGTTGTCTCGTGAATTTCTGTTCGATAATCCACCGTTCCCTTGAATTGCTGCTAATTTCGAGATAATCCTCTGAATGCGATGTAAGTTAAAGTTCATTTTACAAATGGTTGGGATTGAAGGGTGAATTCAATTTTTCTTAACCTTCGTTTCTGGTGAAAGATTGGTATATAATAAAAAGGTATATTTTTCCTGCCTTAATTCAAGAAGGTTAAGAGACCATTTTATTTACGTTCCTTTTGCTGAATGTATCATCTTTATGTTTCTGCCAAGAGTTGGAAGTTTCCTTGTAAAGTCTTGATGCAATCGTTAGAAGTAAGGAGCAACGGTCGAGGGGATAAATATGGTAACTGCCATTGGTAGCGTAAATATCAATTTTAATTGCAAGGAAATATATCGTAAACCACTCTAAAGTAAATTACTATATATCAATTGTAATGATATATATTTATGCTAGTTCAAGACTTTTCAAGGTTCCAATATATGGGTAATTATTCGCGCTGTTAAATTTTCCGCATTATTTTTGAGAAATTTTCGTGTTTTTAATTTTCGTGAATTATTTTAATTCTATTCTTTTCTGAGGTGTTGTTAAGAGGTCGCGGAATTTCAGCTTTATTAAGAAAGTCGTAATAGAAACACGTAAAAACAACTACACGAACATTCCCAATATTCGGTAAACACTTTAATCACTCCTTACATTTTCACTTCAACCCTCCTCAACACTTATCAGGCAAATTCGTTCAATCCGCTTGTAATTTGTTATTTGATTTGAAAAATTGTGAGTCACATACTTTCAAATTTAACTTTAAAGAAAGTTTCTTCTACAAGGATTTTTGTTCGCGTATTATGAAAATATGCAAATATATTTTTGTTCACCGATAGATAATGCTGTGTTTATTCTTCCCAAATAAACTATACTGGAATAAAATTATATCTCCTTTTTTCTGACCTTTCAATTATATTACACACATATTTATTAAAAGCAGCATCAGTTGATAAATCAATGACCCCTTCCTTTCTAACATAGAAATCGGATTTTCCTCCTTAAATCGGTCAGATATTTGCGATGGCATATTACTTATATTTGTTTTCCGCTGGGAACCCTCATAAGCAGTATCTTTAGGCGGGGCGTTTACAACACATTATCAGTAAATGAAATTATAGCTAAAAGTTATGATTTTAAAGACGTTCCATCTTTAGCATTATCAAAGCAAAAATCTGTTCGGGCTGCGTCGTTATTGACGCAATTTTCCCTAGTATTAGCAACGTTAATTATATTCAGGACTTGGCTGTTTTGCACTAACAAATAAAAATGCTACTAACACTAACATGATAGTGCAACACCTATTGCTGCAGAAAAAAAACGTATTGAACATAATGAATAACACGTGCGGTTGCCTTTTATAAACGCTCACGCAAGCGTTGAAAAAGCATGTCGAGGACCCCTCCATTTTGCCTCAAAATGATAATATACTGCTGAAAGTTATACAAACGTTCCAAAGAACGGGCCTGTTAGCGGATACCCCCATATGTTTATCAAGCATATTGCGACGGGGGGGGGGGGGGATCAGTATTTTGGGGAAACAAGATAAGTAACTCAGTTCCATGCTGATGGTTTGGCTAGGTTTCTAGTGTAGGTATTTTTCGTTTTTTTTTTATTTTTAGAAAAATGCATCCTATGATGGTGGCGCACGGGGAATAGGCCTTATAGTTTGCGGTTCTATTTTCCAGCCGTTTCCGCCGTTTCTGTCGTTTCGACGGTTCTGCACATCAGATACAGCTTATTGAGAATTTTCCAGCGAGACTTTTCATAATCTCTTTGCGAGCTTCCGTTTTCTCTCTGGCCATCAGTTAGTTTTGCTACCTCGTTGATGACAACTGAAATCGTGTGCCTTGTGCGATGCAGCCCGATTTCTTTTTTCATGGAATTGTATTTTTCAGTTTCCCCGAAGATGAGCTTGAAGTCTTCCATGTAGATGGCGTTGTCATGAAGCGTGTTAGATATGAGGTCAAAAATTGTGCTGAGTTTTGTCTCGGCGAGCACACGAATTTTGTCGTGCTTTTTGGCCTTCAGGGAGAACCGCGGCTAATAAACATTTTTCGGCCATGGAAACCAGCACAGAAAGCCCAAAGATATGATCTCAAGGGCAACTACAATGGGGTCGGCAATGATTGTTTGCAATAAACCACTCCCTGCCACACCGGTGCCCACATACACAGCTGTAAGTGTCGTGTCAACGCCATTAAACACGTTTTCCGGGAGTAAGTACTTTTTGTAGAACTCACGCCGCTGTTCAGCCTCAGCCCTTAAGAAAGTCTAAGCCTCGCAGACTTTTTTCAGGTGACATTTTAAAAGCTCCAGTACAAAATATACAAATACATACATACATACATACATACATACATACATACATACATACATACATACATACATACATACATACATACATACATACATGCATGCATACATACATTCATACATACATACATACATACATACATACATACATACATACATACATACATACATACATACATACATACATACATACATACATACATACATACATACTTTGTTTGTGCATGCGTTCATACTTGCATATATGCATAGGGAGAGTTACCGTAAAACCTATCATCTTTAAACATATACTTTCGATTGGAAACTAAATACCAATCGATAAAATGTCAGCAATGATATAGTGGACCATATATATGTAAATGTCAGATATCATTTCACAATAACGGGCATCGGATCTTTGGAGTTATTTACTGAATATTTAAATAAAATAACACACTATAAATAAGCATAAAATGTAACATAAAGCACTAAAACCAGTGCCATCCTATATATCTAGTAAAAGTAAATATAAAATGAAACTTTATTATTGATCGAAGATTTCCAATACAAAATTACTTGCAGGAATACATGCAAGATACGAAGAGCTGTGATATAAACATTTGCATGCATACATGTAGTCTATCAAGTGTGAAGTCCTATAATATTGAAGTTATGTCTCTAGAGTTAAAGAATTTCCATGACCATTATATGAATAAGAAAGAGGGGAAGAGAGACGACAATATTTTGTCTTGTTTTTGGGAAACCTCTGGATATGTCGGTTGTACGGCACAAACTTTACTCAACACGTCGGGTCGGTGTTTTGGTAAACTTCTATCAACCTGGAATATTCTTAACCTTATCATCTTGAATTAAGATGAAGTGCGTGGTGAGAAGGCAGTCTCTGTCAGATTATTACTAAATGCACGCAGTAAACATCTTAAATTTGATAATATTGATTGTAGGAGACAACAGTGTTCGTTTTTCATAGCTACTTCCAAGTGGTGATTTATCATCAAGAGACAACTAGGTGTACCCTATTTGTTGGACGTGTTTACCTCATTTCAGCCAACTACCATGCTTAGATTCGTATTGTGAACTTTGCGTGTGCGGGAGGGGGGTCACAGTGTGGATTTTTCTCTTCTTATACGATTAGTAATTTGTCCTCAATTAGGAGTGTTTGTGTTGCTGCTGCTTGTCTCACGCGGCAATTTATGCAAGTCATACATGGGAATAGCACCTTCCTAGCGTCTTTCTCTCTGACCTAGGCTGCTTTCAGTCGTACTCATGCTAGCTTATATAGCATTTGTTATTTTTCCATTGTGTCACGAGGTTCCAAATGCTCTACACTTTGCACACGATGATCTCCACCACCTTTTTTTGAATAGGTTGGTTCAAAGCGCCTAGTGACAACTTTTATTTTTATTGTTATTTTGAAACATTTGGAACCCAGCTTGAGGCTGAGTAGGTGATACTCAATTTAAATATGCAAAATATTTGTTGGACGCGAGACTTGATCCAACAACAGCTGGCTTCGAATTTCAGGGCTTAAACTAACTCAGCAGTAGAAATCAGTTTGAAAACAATATAATTGCAAGAATACATGAAGACTGGTTTCCTCTGAAACGCCTGTTCACTATGTTGTCGACAATGCTGCAACTTCACTTTCACAGCTATTAATAGTTGTGATGGCAGTAGCATATTGTCTGTCTGTTTGTGCTCAGTATATACTAGATGCAACTGACTTACTTTTATCAGCTAAGAATATTTGTTGCGCCAATATACTGCCATTGTCTGTTTAATCTGTATGTGACTAGCCTCTCCATGCAATGTATAAATTCACCAGACATATTGATTTTTCTTCTGGTGTTCTATGATAGTAGGTGGCCAATGTTCTCATATGGAGAGAGAAAGAGACAGAGTTGAGTACATTACATATAAGTAATGTGATACCTAGCATTTGAATTAATCTGTTGTGATGTTTGAGCGCAACAAATTATAGCATTTGTTCTTCTCAGTTTAATGGAGTAATAATTTACCAAATAGAACCATAATATATGTGATTTTTTCAGTAGTAAGGTATGTGTCCCAGAACTCTTGTACACATATAATGGGTGGTGTACAGTATAGAGGGCTAATTAAAGCGGGAGAGAAGAGTAATTTGAATTTAATATTGGATCATTGTTTATTTTTCCTTGTTGTGTGTCGGCGAAAATCTAATCCCAAAAGTCGTATGGTTTAAATTTAAGTACCGTAATGTGCTGTTCTAATTTAGGGTAGAAGTGCGTGGTTCATATTTGTGTATGCAGTAGAACGGAAAGCGCGTTCGTGATGTTTCTCGGAAGTGGTTAGGGAGAGGATACAAGGGTACTTGTTTATGCAGAACTTCAAAATGAATTTACAACCACAAGTATTTATGGCTTTTCTGTATTAACTTTTCCAACTTGGTTTTTGAACAAATATCATGCACCGATTACGACTGTATTTATTATATTTATTATTATTATACTTATTATTATAATACTTATTATTATTATTATTATTATTATTATTTATTATTATTATTATTATTTTTTTTTAATCAACATATTTAGTTTATTGCACTATTCAACAAAATATTAAAATACATGTATATGTTGTTCTCTTCCAAATGTTTTTTCCACACAAGATTACTGTAATCTGCTCGCTTCAATCCATTCAATAAATTAAATCGTCGCTGACCCTTTAAATAAAATAACTGATCAAAGTTGTGTGCACCATGTAAGAGCACTAACGTTACTATTAACTGACAGTTTTACATTTGTTTGTGAAACAAGGGACTGACGATTTTGCTCAGCAAACTTGTATAACTGGGATTAAAAACAGCTGTTCACACATGAATCAATATCGGAATTAACCAGTTTGTTCAACTCGTCGAGATCAAAAGACAACTCATTGAGTGGGACTGTGATTAGTATTGGAATGAAATGAAGACAATATGCCTATTTGTTAGTAGCATATGCCCTTACAGACAAGATTTATATATTGAATTACCGCTGACACTAATGAAAAGGAATGCAACTCGTCATTTTCTGGTGAAGCTTAGAAACTAAAAAGAACTAAATTGCTTCTTCAAGTGGCACTTGATTAAATATGTTTTCCTATTCGTAATTACAAAATTGTAAGCTAGGCTATCCTATCAGTTAAAATAAATTGCAATGAATAGTTTTTGCTGTGCTTGTTGGAAGTCATATGTCCAAAATACGCGGTGTAGTGACCAAGAAGGGTATATAAATCTAATACTATTCTAGTTGTAAGATTCAGTTAGAAAACTTGGAAGATGTCCCTTATGATACGAATTTGCTCTACCAGTGTTTTCCAAGCTTCTTGTTGTCTCGGAGCTAATTTAACTTTCACCTTATGGCTGCTTGTAGAACATATATAGCTTTTCTAGTACACCTTGTTACGATATTATATTGAAATTAAAACATGGACCATGCTTCTGTATTTCTTTCTTATAATGGAGGGAAAAAATTGTGATCACATTACTAAGTACACAACAACAAGTAACATCCACTAATATACGGTCTCCTACTACTTGTAATAGCATGGACCGTACAACAATAACATCAACAGCTGCAACAATAATAATAATAATAATGACGACGACAAAATTGCAAAAATTTAAAAAAGGCAAAAACGACCACTTCTACTATAATAATAATAATAATAATAAAAATTAATAATAATAATAATATAATAGCAATAATAGTTATTATAGTTAGAATTATGTGCTTTTAAACTACGTTTAGCACTCGCTTCCAAATATCCCCGTTTTGACCTTACCCGAAGAGTGAGCCTCTTTGATCAAGAACTGCCACAATAGGAAAAGTTAGTCAAGTTCGTGTATTTATATTTTATGCCCAATTAGTATATACACAAATATATGCTGAGCTATATACATTTTGTTTCCAAATATATCTATAGAAATAGTTCCTTGTTTTATCAATACAACCAATTCGAAATATGCATCCGAGTCATTCGAATCAAGCTAGATGCACGACTGGTGTAAAAAACAATAAGACCATCCCAACAATCATGATGAACGCAGACAGACCTATAAAACAAGGTATGGAATACTTGTAAACTGCCCCAATTATCTGCTAGTAAAGATGTAATTATATTTATGGACTTATAACTTCTTTTAAATATATTTTTATCTCTGTCAAATGGTCTGTAATGAAAGGCACACTTTCATTTATTTTGTCTCTTCAACCATATATCTAGTAGCAAGTTATATTTTCTGTACATCTCTTCCCAAGTTCATTGAACTCCATTCACATCTGTCAACGTCTCATAGCCCATATAAGGCATGAACCATGACGTACAACTCATTAACACGTGCACAACATTACTAACGAATACACGTAATATTGCCAATTCCTGAAAATAGTTTATCATATATTTAGTGATAAATATTTCTGAGCTGCTAAAATTAAACTTACAATGCAAATGATAATTGGAAAGGTGAGGCAATCAATTGTAAGTCAAGTGTTCTCTTTCCATTTTGGGACAAATTAACATGTATATGAATAACATTTAAATAAGCTTTTCTTTCTTTAAAGTCAGGAGAAGAGAGAGAGATGTTTTTTAAAAGTGCGGGATAATAAACAAATAAATGATATTTAGCTTGTATAAATCTTTTAGTTTGTATATACATGACTCTTTAAAAAGATTGAGAAGTTGACATAAATTAAAATCAAGATTCTGTTCTAATGAAATTTCAGTAAGAAATAAAAATGCATTGACAAATTGTTCTTAATTTCCTGTGGAGATTTCTACTGGAAGTTTTCTATTCTGACAAGTAATTATGCAATCATACACACATGAACAAAGACACACACATACACATCAATACAAGTAATATAAATGAAAAAATGGAAACTCATTGATTGTTCCATTGGAGGAAAAAAAAAAAAAAAAAAAACAACAAAAAAAAAAGCGAAAAAAAAGAACGGAAAGATATATTCTTAAAGAAATATATGGAAAAATATATTATTAAAGGATACAAAGGTTTTGACAAGAATCATACACCTTATAATTCAATAATAAATTCTTGGAGTAAAGTCAGAAGTTTACTAAACAACCACAAATGTCTGCCTGGCAACTATATTTTCAAAGCTGGGTTTCCTGGGGACAACGAAGGATTTATGAAACAATCTACCCCTTTGATCCATATATTGGAGAAAACACTCGCCCCATGCTGGTACTATTTTTAGGGTGCATGGAACAGTATTGTACACACATCTGATGTCGCATCTGATGTCGCATCAACCTACCTAGATATAACAATTTAATAAAAAAATACAGTACACTAGTAAGGACAAAAAAGGTCCATATTGTGGATAGCTGTAATAAATAAAAACACAAAAATATCATTAATTTGCTCTCCCAAGTCAATGGAAGCTAATAGCTAAATAAGTTTCTGCACCCCAAGCCCCAAATTACGAAGGTCATTTCTTACACACATTGATGCTCACAGTGCACACTCAAGCCCGTTCCCTTCGTGATAAATGTGGGAACCGTTGTGTACTAAACATCTTGATGCTTTTAAAGTAGTGGTCATCAAGGTAGATTTTGAGATATTTTGCTTGTCTTGAACCCATCGTGTCTTCTGTTATGGGTTGATAGCTCGGCTACATAGCCAACTATTGGTGGTTCGCTGTCTAGATAATGTCAATTAACTACGGGAGGTTTATGTCTCACATCAATGTCAAGAACAAAAAACATAATCCCGAAACACCCAATTCAAAAATATATCAATATTTTTTAATTACCAAACAATAATAGTTGAAAAAGTCGCACAATAGAATTAAGTTAATAAATTTGACAGTGGACAATTACGAAACTATCCCCAGCTACCTGAAGTTTTTGAAAATAGGGCTTAAAACGTGGAGAAACCAGTTTTTGTTAATTCAGAAGGTGATGATGCGGGTCCAATATTTACTCCTGTCCAATATCTCTAAAAACATACATTTTAGACACACATATAACATTAGGTGCAGTTTATAATTACTACCTCAATATGTAAAGAACAAGTATAACTACATTTAGAAGATATATTGCTTATTATTTGTTCTTGCTAAAATAACTTCAAAGCTCTTGATACAATATACATACAATTATAACACGAATTCCTTAGGTAAACCTTGTATGCGAGAGTCCATTTATTTTTAAGGACTGACTTGCTGCTGCATGTCTGTTTTTTCTCGTTGGGGTGTGGATGTGTGTGGTGGGCGTGGGGACGGGTGGGGTGGGTAAGATATGTAGCTGGATCACCGGAGAAATAAAAAGGTTCACAAAACTTTGTAAACATATATCGTCTGCTTTCGCTGTTAATAACTTGCCAACGTAGACATATCCATGGCACTATCAAAATAGCAGGGGAAGTATATACGCACGCTCAACGGCGCAAGCAGACTGTTAGTTAAGCGATGAACAACAACAGACATGAACGTGAATTCGTGAAAATAAATAAAATATTAGCACAATATTGTGACATCATGGAAATATATTAAAGAGTTATGTTCCATCCCAAGCAGGAATGGAACCGGTGCCGCGTGTAAAGGTACATATCTTCTCGATCTTATGCATCAGGGCCCAAACTCACAAAATGATTGATGGAAAGGACCGAGATTCACGAGAAACTCGCTCGCTAGGAAATCACAATTTAAACACTCATCTATATGTACAACATTATCTGATTTCTATTTAAAAATGCAATTGATATACATTAAATTATTATAAAGTGACACTTGTATATCAAACGCTTTGACCAACAGATAGGAACGATCCTGTCTATATCCTGGATCATTTTATAACAATTCCCAGCAACGTTTCTCCAGCATTTTACTGGATGAGTGTGGTATACAGTGTAGTATATATAAACACATAAGAAGAAGCTTTTCCGATATTAGTGATTTCATTAGTTTAGTTTCACCTACCATAGACTTAGTACATACAAAGATGTGCTTGTATGTATATATATATAATATATATATATATATATATATATATATATATATATATATATATATATATACGTGCACACACACACACACACAATTTCATATTGTAAGGTATATTGACATGTTGAAACAACGGACATTGTAGGTGGCAAAGACTTAATATTCAAGTTTTGACATGTTTGGTGATATATAGAAATTACAGATTTTATTACAAAGTTCTACCCATTGTCCGCTTAAAACTATTGAAACTGAATTTTCTCAAAATCTAAAGTGACTATTTGGTTATGTTATCATATCATAAAACGGCTCAAGCGGGATCCGATAGTCATTACAACATAAATAATCTTCAGAGATAGTGCTATAAACTCTCCACCACACCCGTCGAGATAAGAGAGAGGATATAATTATAAGACGACATATGGCGTCATTAGCCACGTACCTTGACATTTGTTCAGTACAAATTAAGACGGTTGGTGTTTATAAAATAAATACGGTTAAGACTTGTTACATTTATGAAAGAAGTATAATTAATACAGTTACCATTATGAAAGAAGTACAGTTAAGACAATTGTATTTAATAAAAGGAATACAATACAAGATAGTTACATTTATAAAAGAAGTACAAATAAGACATTAACGTTTAAAAAAGAAGTACAATTAAGACAGTTACATTTTGAAAGCAGTATAAGCGAAAACAGTTACATTTGTAAAAGATGACTTTTCAGGTAATATTGTCGTATACGATACTCTTTTAAACCGAAACTAATTAATGTTAAATGAATTTTGTCAAGATAAAATACCAGTCTCTCTACACCAAGAACGTTTTATTCACACAGACCAGTTGGATTTATTGAACAAGTATGACATGATATATGTTACGTGCAGTAGATACAATCCGTCATGTGAGTGGTGGGAGTGATGATGGCCGAGTGGGGGTGAAGGGACAGGTCTCAATGGATATGTAAAAAATCCCAAATTTCGCGAGAACTCAAGTTCACTCTGTGGTCACCAGCTTCTATACCAATAATGAAAACTTCATGAAACTATCTGCATTCACATTGTCAACAACAGGAATAGCACCCCAAAAAAAAAGAGCAGACACTAGAACAACCTTTATTTCTTATTGACATGAGTGATCTCAGTGACAATACGGGATTAGATTCGTTAAGTAACACAGTGTTAAGTGAGGCTATGTAGGATCATGCTGATTTAACCTAAATCTCCGACATAAGTAGATCTGATAGGCATAGACAAAATGTCATGCTTTGTTTTCTTTTGGTTTTCTCTGGTTACATATATTTTAGTTATCTATAAAATACAGCACTACATTTCGTGTTAGATATATCCTTAAGAACGATGTAATGAATAACGTTCTATAAGGTTTAGCAGTTTTAATTTGATAGATACTCATAAAGTCAACCTGACCTCTCAACGGGCTTATCAGATCAATAATTTATACGTAGATCTTCATTTTAAAAATCAGATTGGAATATTTGTTTTGTAAGACATGCATTTTAAATAAACGAACAATGTGAACTGTTTAAGCTTTTATGATGACCGTGAGTACAACATTATTTAAACATAATAAAATGTTTTGCATAGCAAAGTTAAAACTGTCTTGATGAGCATTCAGAAGTCTAATAAGTATTACTTTGCACAGGATTCATTTGATATAATTATTGATCTGAGGGTAGCATATACAGCTTCTTACCTGCGTATATTATACATAAGAAATTATAACAGTTTTACAGAATTTTCAAATTTTACAAAATATAGCTACATTTTTCGTGGATAAGAATATGTAAATAAATATATCAACTACCCACAATAATTTGCAAAGTAAACCATGTCTTCCAGAAGAAACACACGTAGAAAAATGATAATAGAACTCACGTACAATGCGAAAATATCATCGATGAGTTTTTCATGTATAGGAAAGGTGATCTTTACAAGAGAGAGACGGGGGGGGGGTGATGGCTGAGGAGACAGAGAGCAGAAGAAGAAGATAGGGAAGAGATATGGTTTGTTCTCGATGTTTGACGCCATGACTTCGAATTCCGCATTGTTCTTTTGTACATTAGAAGGTAAACAGAAGAAAGATTTTGGTGTACCTATTTTCCTCGTGTTTGAGCTTGTAAGAAATGTCCCAAATCGTCCGAAGCGTTCAACAGCTTTTAAGAGGATCAGGTGAGACAGATAGTTTCAAGCATTCTCGTATTCGAAAATAAATCTGTGCGAGGCAGATTCAAAATGCCTAAGAGTTCTCTTTGTGCATCTGCACAAATATAGGAACTTCAAATGGCATGCACCTTTACAGTAATAAACGAGTAAGGCTGCATAAATGTATGACTTGTAGAGTTCTCTGGATCCGGTGTACTTCATACGTTTTACATAAATATAATCTAAGTTCGTGAAGTAAGCCGATTCCCGCAGGCGGTGCCTTATACATCAGAGATTCTCATGAGACCTTGCTGACCGAAAACCTTGGTTTTGTAAACAATGCAAAAGAAGTGTTAGTATGCCGTTTAAACCAACCAAACTAAACTCTTACAGTCTAGCCCATACTCTCAATTTTAATAAGACAAAACATATATTAATAAATGTAGAGACTAAAGAACAACAAGATTACGACAATTAATGACATCATAATTACTTCTGATTCGATTTAAATGTTTTGAAGAATAATATAAGAACTTTCCACTTTGATTTTTAACCAAAATATCCTTGCCAATATATTCAGATCAAAATGGAAATATGTTTATGTCATGCACCGTAAGGGAGAAATATACCCTTACCTATCTAAGTTGATGGGGGAGGTAACTGATAATTAAAGCCATTCGCTACTCAGCATATATGGTATTTTGCGTTTTGCTTTACATTGAATAATAGTAAGTGAAGTGCTCTTGAAATTTTGAATGTCAAAGCGAATATTGAGCTGCTTTGATTTGAAGTTATTATTGGAGAAACAATTTTAAAACTTTTTCCATAATTTTAACTTTCTTCCACTAGTCTTCAATTGTTTCAATAAAAAAAAAATCTCGAGTGGACATACCTCATACGTCTTTTATAGTAGATTAACAGCAAGATGACAATGTTTAATATTGGAAACCAATCGAGGTTTATTCTGTTTTATTGTGCACTTCACCCTTAAAGTACGAGCTACTTATAAAAGGAGCTGGGTAATCCCTGTCATTGGATGTTGTTTTTGTATTGACACCAAGTTGTGTGAGATGAATAGGAAAAATGATCTAATAAATTAAAAACACAGACACATACATACACACATATATATACATATATATATATATATATATATATATATATATACCTGGAATTTAAATTTGAAGAAATGCTCAAGGACAATACACCCAAGGAAGTTTTAGAACCATTGCATTTGTCGTGTATTTATGAACTTTTGCAACTGTATAGGCAGTGACGCTGTAGAACACAGACGATACAATACGTAATCTATGGCAGAAGTACGAACTGTACGCTTTTGTCGTTACTTTTCTCCGAAATTGTTGCCAAATATTACTTTAATTAAGTTGTCGAAATAGGTAAAATGATATTTAACATTTACCTCTTTAAACTGTTTGTAAAGTTGCGCTGCCGCAATTATGTGCCATCATCGGGTCAGAAAACAAGGATGCTTCACAATCTCATATGTCCTTTTTAAATGGATTGAGCGTAACACATGCGAAACTATGTAGTATATTGTTAAAAGTCTTAAAACTGACCCGTGAAGGATATTTCAAATCTTTCTTTAAAAATACATAAAAAGAAAATCGACTTCATGATTATACAACGACATTTTACTTAACCTTTGGCTAAAAACATTAAATACGAGTTAGAGATCGTTTGTTCTGATACCTTTTGTACATACTTTTTATTTGTATCTGGAAAGTTGTTGTTCTGTTTTCTTTAAGCAAACAAGTAGAACAGGATTCTAAAGAGGTTATGTATAGTTCATGAGATATCAGTAATAATCATTTAAGGATACTTTATAATGAGTATATGGCTTCATACCTTTCTCTTTTTAACCAGTAATCTAAAAACGTCCCTCAGAACAGTTAGATTTGTGTTTGATACCAGATCATAATACTGTACAACCGAGCGATTTTTATAATTTTCTTGTTTAATTTATTTGCAGAGAATCTGATCATTTATATTAAGACAAAGAATGGTAAAAAAATCATGCATATATAAATATATACTTGTATGTAATGCATGCAAGAATACAGATAGACAAGCATACATGCATATATTTAGTACGTTTAAATATAAAAGTAAAAGATTGTCATATATGCTGACTCCTATGATTAAAGAGAAAATAATATTAGAACAATTTCTCATACAAGGTAACCCGTCCAGATAACCCCACCACGTTCCGGCCGCGGAAACGCGGTGGAAATTGGTGGACAGCCGGATCCTCAACTGTTTGATGTTGTAGTGTTTGCTGACCTTCGAAAGGTATAAGTGCTTTTCACACTTTTTTGAATTAAAGCTTTATTCTTTCCTAAGGCAGGTATTATACTGAGTGATGGTATAAAGGTAAATCACGTTAAATTTAGATCCCAAATTACTCTAACAATGAACTTTTTGAGTCCCGTTATAAGTGTCTTAAGTATATTTATAGCTTGGAGGGTTTCTGTATCCTAGAAAGCGTCTGTTCAGCGGCGAACAGGATTATGACATAATCAGTGACATAATAACATTGAGAACGTTAGAAGAAGAAGATAAGTGGAATCAGCTAAAAGGTCAAAGTTTAGAACGCCAGAGATCATGAAATATAAAAAAGGACAAGGTTGTCAAAGGATATATATCAAAGTACTTGAAAGTAGCAGAAAACACAATATATTTTAATACAATATACGTAATATATAATATGGCTATCATTCTAAAAACGTAATTAATTGCTAAAGAAGACCCTTTTGAGGTATTTGTACTTTAAAACAGAACGTTAAGTTGCTTAGGCAAATAACAGCAATTGTGAGAACGGATTGCACTGGACAAAAGAATATTGAATACGCTGAATGGAGAAAATGTTACTTAAAAATCTTCATAAACAAGAACGTTGCACTAGCTGCCGATAAGAATATCCGTACAAAATGATCTATTTTAATAACATTAATCACAAGTGGCAGTAATACGTGTTGATTTCGAATCATAAGGAAATAACGGTTATAAATACATTTGGATTATGTAGATATTATAGAAGTAAAAGTTACACAACGATGCAATATGTTTTGCATTAAAATAATTAGAGTGCGAAAGCTATAAAAGATACAGTTTGATGAAGAGAAAGCATTTATATTTTGCAGGTTAAGGAATTTTTGGAGAGGGAAAATATAAAATACTTTTTCCACTATGCCGGAAAGAAGGCATTTGCAATCGAGAAGTTTGATACAACTCTGAGACAAGAATGTAGAAATATTGCACTCAGATATAAACTAGAAAATGCTTAAATGTATTTGCCTAATCTGATTGATGGATATAATTAACATTTCCACCACGTATATACATATTAATATTTAATATATATATATATTTATATATTATATATATATATATATATATATATATATTATATATAACCCTTCAACTAAAACCAGTGATCCAAAAATGTATTTATTATTTTGTTATCTGACAACTGAGTACCATATTTAAAGACAAAAAATTGAATATAATCCAGAGTCTTGAATGTCAAAATACACATCAAATATTTGTAAAATGCTATCGCCTAATTTTCTGAAAAAAATGTTTAACATCTGACACGCGATTTTATGCGACTCTGTTGTATATAAACTGGAAGACTTACAAAGACCGAATAATGAGGAGCTATTTGTGACGAAGAGGTTTCACTATTTTAACAGTTTTGAGCCAAAGGTAAATATGAATTGATGGTCAAAACTTAAAATTAAAGGTTTGATTCAGGGACATATTCAAATGTAATATTTCCTTTACTTTATATGGAGATATTGCATATTAAGCTGTGGCGAAATAAACATGTTAACCAGATGTTACGTCAAAACCAACACATCCAATGATATAAATAATGTTGGTAATGTTATGAAATCAAATTGAAATCATGATGAAGGAAGCAAAAGAAAACAATTCAGACAAAACAAAAATTAGAAGAATTACTTGTCAAAAAAAGCAGTACATTTTCATACTAATTTAATTTTGCAAAATAGTAACGTATAATAGGCTAAATGTATATATGATAGAAAGAAATGCCATAATATGATAATACGTATTAATAGGCTAAATGTATATATGATAGAAAGAAATGCCATACATATGATAATACGTATAATAGGCTAAATGTATATATGATAGTAAGAAATGCCATAATATGATAATAACGTATAATTGATCTAAATGTATATTCTGATAGAAAGAAATGCCATAATATGATAATACGTATAATAGGCTAAATGTATATATGATAGGTAAGAAATGCCATAATATGATAATACGTATAATAGGCTAAATGTATATCTGATAGAAAGAAATGCCATAATATGATAATACGTATAATAGGCTAAATGTATCTCCAATGGAAACAAATGAAATAATCTGAAAGAGAATATCGAGCCCTATATTTAATTCACTTTCATCTAGAAGCAAAAATACACAATGAAGATGCAAAATTCAAAACAGATAATCACCTTAAAAATCTGGAATTCATTCATAGACAAGATTATACGAATACAGATTGGAGAGGGAAAATAGTTAGGATTCGTATTTTATTTTTACAATGCCGAACCTTACTTGAAAAATATGAAACTTAAAATGCTGGATAAGGACATAAGCAAAGATGCAAGTTGATATTTTGCAATGACAGATTATCTAACATTGCATGGTGATCTGTATATATATATATATATATATTATATATATAGATATATATAGATATATATATATATATATATATATATATATAATAGGAAGATCATTTACTGCATTATCAGCATGAATGAAATATCAAAATGTTTGTCTTATCGTTGCCAATTCATGACACCTTGTTCTATTTTGTCTGTCTTTACAGAAGCTGGTAACCGCAAATCTTTTTAAAGCCATGACAATATTATAGTCATTTCAAATTGAAAACCTCAATCACAATTGTATGAAATGGTTATGCCTTTAATATGTGCTCTATTAAAATTGCGTACTGCTGCACCAGCGACGTCTTTTTGAAACTCTAAACCTAATAATACTAGGTACAATCAAAACTTTAGGTCCCAACGCAGATGTTTCCACTTGAAGTAACTATTGAGGTTTGATACTACTTTGAATATGCGTAATGCAACGATATGTTAGACTAAAATGCTTAATATTCTGTCTTGTTCACTTTTGTTTGTAGAGATATATATTTATAGAATTTTGGCATTATTGCACTTTAGCTTTATCTATTCACTACACATTTAAAGAGATGTTTAGCTGAAGAAAAAAAAACAGTGAAGTCCATTAAAATAGTAATCAGTACATCCTCATCAGCTCATAAGCTATCACTTTATGGCACGGTTTTGTAAATATTATTAGATCTGAGTTGTCGAAGTTTCTGTAAACTAGCATTAGACTGATTAAAATAAAAGAAAACCAAAGTATCATTCGAATTATTCAGCATTTGCGTAACGAGGACGTGTTATTTCATTCTTTCGTTCCTGCAGCTGTGTGCCATTCTCTGTTTGCTTTGTCCTCTACAGTTTTCTATTCTACTTGTTATGTGTTCTAATCGTGACTTCTATCTGCATCAATCGTTTAGGATAAACATATAATTACTTGGTTTTCATGTCATACTGCTAGCTATTTACCTCCACCAATCATAATTGGTGCCGTTAATCTTTTTTATTTAATGGTAAAAAAATATAGTGCTTTTTAATCAATGCGCCTTGTAACTGTATTGCAGATACAGTAACGCATTGAGCTGTATTACTACAATAGTGTGAAATATTGCATATTTTTAATATTATGTCTGTGATTATATTAATCTGTATTGGCTTCTTGTTTTCTTTAGTCCACCAACCAAACCCACTAAAGAGAAAATAATCCAGTGTAAATATTAATCATGTCATTGTGATAATATTTAGGCTCAAGTTTCAATGGAAACAGTTGATGCATACAAATATTGTACCAGAGTCTGATTTCATTAGGTTGAATGAAGTTTTTAGTCTAAGTTATTTATTTTCTACTGATCCATATTGGCACATTTTAAAAGAGCATAGTTAAATCCATTAATTTAAGGCATGAGGTTTAATACTTATAAATGTCAAAACGCATCCCGTTAATGCTGAACATTACTCTAATATAAAGCTCCAACCTATCTTTCTTATATCCGATCAGGAGGAATTTGTTCCGTCTCATCAGGTATGAAACAATATCATTCCCATCATAGCTTTTTTGTATTAATCTTATAACTCATCAAGTTTAGTAACAAATGGAATACTCTTTTTTCCGATTTCTGTGTTAAATTGAATTTTGAATTCATGTAGGTTTTCTACTAGTTATGACTAAACTGTATCAATTCTTCCACTAAACGGAAGTCTTTTCATCTACTTCAGTTTTGAATCCATCTAATTACGTTGTAAACATTTAATCCTAATTCTTCAATACTACCTTGCACAACACCTAAAATATTCATCAAGTTTTAGCCAACACATTCTTTGGACCTGTGTTATATTGTTTTATTTCAACAGTAACTGCACGTTTAAAAGTTTGTAAAGTTTGATCTTTTAATATTTGATTCTGTCGCTTAAAACAGTTATAAACCTTAAGTCGTTTCCAGAATTTTGATTATACTTTCATTCATACTTATTTTGTTCTGTTTGCGTCTTCTTCCTGATTATTTCTTTTAAATCGCTCTTATTTTGCAACAAGAGAATGTATTGGTGTTATGAGTTATCTTATCTTACAGTTTTTATACAGCACCTTTAAGATCATTAAATGATTCTTAATCTCTTGATCATTCTTTTTTGGAGTTCATTATTTAAGTCTTTTTGAAACTGTTCTAATCGTGATCGTAAATTAGTATTGTCTTTTGAGATGTGTTTATTTTCTTCATGTCATTCTCTAATACACTACATCCCTGGGTTCCTTTGAGTTTTTCTTTCGTTCAATTGGTTCCAAGTATTATTGAATGTTAGTATTGTATCTGCTTTTTTTTCTTACTTACTTTCTCACAGTTGGCACGGTTTTTTAAGCTTAGACGGTGTATTAAATCTTTGCTTAAATAAATCAGGTGCATGTAAGAGCTTTTTCTTGCTCTCGTCCAATTATTCCATTGCTCTTTGATTTGTGTAGCTCCTTCAGTACCCCTCTGATCAAGCAAGAGAAGTTTTGTTGTCTACTTTTCTACTTTTTCTGAATATATTTCTATTATAGGTCCAATGCCTTGCGTATAGATAATCAGCAAGCTTTTATACAAAACTGTTTATTACTTGTCCAGTTTTCATGCTTAAGGGTAGAGTAAATGCATCTACAGAGGTTCTGTAATTACAGCCAATTGCCATTTGCGTCGCATATTACGAAATAGTAAAGATGCATGAGTCTCAACACTACTTGATTGAAAGCAAAAACTAATGTGTTTCCTGTATGGTTACTTTCTGCTTGTTTGTATGTCTTTCCTTTTGCTCTTTAATTTTCAAGCCATTTAATTTGAAGAAAACAATCTTGGTATACTTACACATCATCACGAGAAGGTGTGTCGCGTACCTCTTAAGGAGTGTTATCTTCAAGGCCAAGGTCACGGCTCAATATATTACGATTTCCGTCACACATTTGTTTCTGGTCGATACCTTAGAGCTGTTTGAGATTAAGGGATGAATCATTTCAAATGTACACACCATCACATTTACACACCATTTGGGGGTCCTACTTTGCAAGGTCAAATCATGACTCAATATTTTAAGCTTGCCGTGAAACTTTCCATTCTTCTCCATAACATTAATCCTGTTTGAGAGTACGGGATAAAACTGACTATAGTTCGACATCAACATTAGCGTATGTGTTGCCTAACACACAGGTGATCACATCTTTAAGGTTATAATTTCATATTTAAGTACTTCACCACAGTTTCCTTTCCGCTCTATGACTTTGCAGCCCGTTCAGCTTTAGTGGTGAAACTTGGTATAGTTATTTATTGTATTAGAAAGTGTCTCGTGTACCACATTTATCATATGGGGGGTGAGGTGAGGAGTGGGATGAGGATTGGGGGTTGTGGGTTGGGGTGGGAAGTATGGGGGGTATGTGTGGGGGGTGTGTTGATTAAATTAATTTTCCGTCTTGGTTACGAAAAAAAATTAGGTATTTTGATGATTTGGAACAAGAAACCTTGGTATAAGGGGGGATGGATAATATGGAGCAAGGAGGCGTTTGGCAATTAACCTTGGGATGGCCGTCGTAAATTTGGGGAAATTATCCGCAAGGTCATTGGTGTCAGTATTTGTGTTATTGGGGGAGTAGTTTACCCTACTTCGTTCCTTTATAACATTTGATGTGATTGAGACAAATGGATGAAAATGGGGTTAATAATTTCAATATCTGTGTGGAATTTGGGTGGGAATGGTGATGGGGGGAAGGTCCCCAATGTTAAGGGTTTGGGGTGTGTGTGTATATGTTTATGTACCAGTAGCAATTCTTGGGGGGTTTAAGGGTA